>JASTWQ010000441.1:0-157061 GCA_035220615.1 Leptothorax acervorum | reverse complement strand
AGGTTAGGTTTGGGGTGTAGAATAAATCGGAATTGTTTCTCTGTAATAAACAAAGTTTTGTGTTTTATTTATCAAAATTTTCCTAGTCTCTATATACACCTATCTACTAACTTATCTACTAACCTGTAATAAACAAAGAAACTACATTCGAAGTTTATTCTTCCCCTTGTTCCTTTGCTTTGCTGTGCTATTCTATCTAATGGCTCGTCTCTATGCTCCCCTACTTTACCGACCCGCGTGTGAGCGCGGGATTTTCTATCCGTTTAAGAAAGTGAACTTTCTTACATGGAGTTT
Source organism: Leptothorax acervorum (assembly GCA_035220615.1). Taxonomy (NCBI): domain Eukaryota; kingdom Metazoa; phylum Arthropoda; class Insecta; order Hymenoptera; family Formicidae; genus Leptothorax; species Leptothorax acervorum. The sequence goes on along the minus strand of JASTWQ010000441.1, from coordinate 156,767 downwards.
TGCCATTGAGAGTATTTGTTGCAGTTCTATTTTTAACGTACACTGCAGTAGCAGTAGCCTCAGCACATAAGTATAGCGGTAGTTTTCTTGCATGTAACATACTTTTAGCCGATTCAACTACGGTTCTATTTTGTCTCTCAATATATCCGTTTTGTTTAGGAGCGCGAGGTGTGGTCAACTCGTGTTTTATCCCTTTAGATAACAAAAACTTTTTGACATCTTTGTTGCAAAATTCTTTACCACAATCAGTTCTAATTTTTGTTAAATTTATATTACAATTATCAGCTCTAACATCAGCATAGAACTTTTGCAAAGCTTCCAAAACATGAGATTTTTCTTTAACAAAATAAACGAAACAGTATTTAGAAAAATCATCCTTTAACAAAAGAAAATAATTTGCTCCGCCAATAGAACTCTGACTCATTTTCCCGCAGAGATCAGCATGAAACAATTCTCCCGTCTTTTTCGCTCTAATAGCCTCATCTTTTGGAAAAGGATTTCTATGCTGTTTACCTAGAACGCACCCTTCGCAAAACGGATTCTTTTTATCTAAATCAAAAACCTTCAAATCATTCACCGAACAGTTCGAAATCATTTGTCTTAAAGTCTGAAAGTTAACGTGGCCTAATTTTTCATGCCACTCCATTAGTGAACTGCTAGTACTAACATTTGCTTCACTATATTTACAAACAGGCCAAAAATTAAGTTTATACAGTTTTTCATCTTCTCTAAAACCATCTACAATAAACTTATTGCTTTTATAAAACATAACTCTTTTTCCGCCTTCTTCAAAAATTACTCTCATACTTTTTTCCGATGTACGGCTAATCGAAAGTAAATTTTTCTTTATTTCAGGCACGTACCACACATCACAAATAGTGTGTGTATTAAATGTACCATCAATATGCTTGACTCTAACATCGATGTCACCTACACCTACAGCAGCAACAAGGTTACCATTACCTACGCGAACTTTATGCTCATGGTTTTGAAACGAATAAAATTTCTTAAACCAATCTCGCCTCATACACAAATGTTCCGTCGCAGCCGAATCTGCGTACCACATGTCACGTGCATTTAATTTATCTATAGTTAAACATTCGATATTAAACAGTTCAGCATTGTCGCTTTTATCTTTATGTACTTTTTCACTAACATGAGAGTAATTTTTGTCTTTACCTTTCTTCTCTAAATGCTTTCTTTTTTCAGAACAATCACGAGCCCAATGACCCGGTTTCTTACAGAAATGACAATTTCCACGCCTCGCATCATTCGCAGAACTCGTGCCGGACGACTTTCTACTTACATTACTCCGTTTGCCGCGCGCAGAATACACTTCTTGTTCATTGCTCGTGTTTACATCTCGACTACGCATATTTAACAACGACTCTTCATTTATCAAATGATCGGTTAACTTATCTAATTTTTGATCGTTACGCGGAACCGCATACCACGCCGTGCGAACATTATCGTACTTTTCGGACAAACTAGAGATAATTTTAGCAATGACGACCGCCTCCTTTTGCTCCATATCCATGTCCTTTAGACGTTGAGCGAGCGAAACAATCTTCGCGATGTAATCCGCCATTTTTTCATCCGGATCCATCTTCGCGTTTATAAATTGATTTAACAATACCTGAACCGACTGGTCACTCTTCTCTGCATGGATAGTTTTGAGATGTCCCCACATTTCAGCAGCTGTACTGCAGTCCGTCAGGTAACGGAGTTGATCCAGCTCAAGGGCGCGCATGAGGAAAGCCTGCGCCTCTGCATCCTTCTGTTCCCATACGGCGATATCCGTGGTGGCTGTCGGCCGCGGCGTCGATCCATCAATATACTTTCGGAGTTTGTTCTCCTGCATGTATATCTCCATCTGACGTTTCCAGAGTTGATAGTTCTGTCCATTGAAGCGGTGAATATGATACAGCTTGGTCTCAGCCATATTTCGGCACCAGCGTCACGTTCACTAGCAGCTTACACAGAGTCTTCACTCGCAGTTTTCGCTTTCACTACCTCTCACTTTTTCTCTCTGTTCTCTACAGCCTCCTGCATGCGTCGTCAGGGACTGGGCCCATAACCTGTTGTTATAATAATCCGACGATAGTGGCAGGATAGAGATGATGAGACAGTATTGGATAACTCGAGACTTTATTAGGTAGAGCGAACGGTTTGTCAGAGAGTTCGTTACAGAGTGTTAGATGAAGATTCCCCCACGCACACCTACCTTGACGCGCTAAACAGTTTGAGCACGTGACGATAACGCGGTGCGGCGATACTCGAGACTCCGAATAACACATGAGTCTAACGAATGAGAAATATGAATTGCTTATTCCAACAGGGCCCGTTCGTGGTGATGGATTGTTCACGACAGAACGAATCGATAAAAAGCGCGACCGTGGATGTTCGTATAGAGTTTGAGTGTAAACGCAATATAGAACCTAATACAACGGCCTACTGTCTTATTATTCACGACCGTGTGGTGGAATATAATCCGCTGACTAACATCGTGCGCAAGATTGTGTAGCGACAGTAAATTCATTCATCATTTGCTCATGAGATGTACTGACATTCGCCGATTTTATAAGGATTTATCGTTGCGGAAAGAAGTTTGTGGTTAAAGAGGCTGCTTTATTATTCATGATCTTGCAGTGGAATACATATATAATTCGCAGACTAATATTGTGCGCAAGATTCTGTAGCGATAGTAAATTCATTTCAAGTTTGCGGTTAAAGAGGCTGCTTTATTATTCATGATCTTGCAGTGGAATATAGATATATAATTCGAGTAAATTCATTTTTTTATCAGTCGTTCACGAGATCGTAACTATGTCGGACGTACCAACATTCGTGGATCTACAGGGATTCATTGTTAGTGAAAAGTTTGTAGTCAAAGAGGTTGCGGTCTTGAGAAAAGGGACCGTGCTTACACACCATGTTTTTTATCCACCGAGGGTATGGCACATCATGACGACGAAGGAAAAAAGTCAAGCGAGGTGGCTGACGCGGAATCACCACGGTCTTGGATGGAACGACGGCGACACGGAGTACTGTCACGCTAAGAGCATCATCCGAGAGGCTGTGTACGGAAAACTTGTTGAGGAAGATTCTTCTTCAGATTCCGCTTCCGCTTCCGCTTCCTCTTCCGTCTCGATTGTGTACGTGAAGGGAGATGAGAAGAAGAAATGGCTGAGAGACCTCGTCCGACGTTGATGTTACGATCGAGACGATCGATGCCGATTACGAGGACATCGGTAGGCTGCGAACGCTGACCGCGGTCAGGCCTTTTCGCTGCCATCGTCACACCAGGAACTGCGCGATGGAGAATGTTATAAAGGTACATGAATGGTGGACCGAACGGCAGGAGCGAGTGAAGCACCTGTGATTCTGACAGGATACGAGATTTTTTTTTTCTGAGAAGAAAAACCTATGTTTCAACGATAATAATCATCTCTTTCCATATTGTATTGTATAACTTTGGGGAAATTAAAAAACTGTTTTTGACATACATATGTTTTAGTGTTAGTGTTCATTTATTTATCCCAGCTCGCTAGTGTACGCCGTGATTTCGGAAATGATTTTATTGCTATTATTGATGTTCAATCGTTATTGCGATGTGACTAAACCGCTCGCGCCTTTTCTCTTCAAACGTCTCGCGAATTGTTCTTTTCCTCGTTTATTTTATATATTAGCGACGATTAGTAATTTATTGCGATGCGAATGAACCGTGCGTGCTTTTTTTCCTCTTTCCTTGTTCGTCTTATTTATAGCCACGATTATTAATTTATCGCGATGTGACTGAACCTTGCGTGCCTTTTTTCCTCAAACGTCTCGTGAATTGTTTTTCCTCGTTTGTTTTATTTATTTTCTCTCCGAAACGTTTCACGAGTCTTTTCTTCGTTTTTAATCCTTTTTAATAAAAAAAAAAATCTTTCCCTAAATCTATGTCCTCCCCTCCCTGTCCGTCTAATCGATGGTGCCCAGATTTCGACGTTTATCGTCTCTCGGTATTTGTTTTATATATTAGCGACGATTAGTAATTTATTTGAGATGCAAATGAACCGTGTCTTTTCCTCTTTCCTTGTTCGTCTTATTTATAGCGACGATTATTAATTTATCGCGATGTGACTGAACCTTGCGTGCTTTTTTCTTCAAACGTCTCGTGAATTGATTTTCCTCCTTTGTTTTTTATTTATTTTTTTTCCGAAACGTTTTCACGAGTTTTCTTCTTCGTTTTACTCCTCTTGAGAAAAAAATATTTCCCTAAACATTTAGATCGTTGGCGACAACAGCCCCCCCCCCTCCGCGTCCGTCTAATCGATGGTGTCCAATTACGTTCGAATCGCGATCAGACGCTTATCGTCTCTCGGTTGTGAGTGAGTCACCTCGCTTTTCTCTGTTCTCTTTACTTCTCGATAATGTTGTTCTGGCGCATCGTTATCCTCGCGATTTACGTCGTTGCGGTGAACTGCGAATTTAACGCTAGCGATACTAAAGCGGTGGTCCATTATTTGCAAAAATATGGCTACTTGCAGGAGAATGCGCAAAAATTTTCAGCAGGCGACGATACGACTGCTGCTATGAAACGTGCTATCGTGTGGTTTCAGAGATATTATAAATTGCCCGGCAACGGTGAATTGAATGAGCCAACTCTGCAATTGATGAACACACCCCGCTGCGGTGTCGAGGACATGTCGGAGCGCTCGATTGGTCCACTCTCGCAGAAATGGCCTAAAACATATCTCACGTGGAACTTTCACGGGGCGACGGGGGATCAACTGACAACAGCTCAAGCCGCGTTCGATCTATGGGCGGCGAATTCGTCGTTGACGTTCGCGCGTGATATACAGAATCCCAACATTCTGATATCATTTCGCGATGGCTTTCACCCGTTTCTCAATCCCCGACATGGAATGTGTTTGGAATCGATGGACGGCCCCAACGGAGTAATCGCTCACGCGTATTTCCCTACTGGAGATAAAGACTATGTCTCGGAGATACACATGGACAACGCGGAACGATGGCACATAACTCTGGACAAGAATCCTCCGGGAACTTACCATATGCTTCAAACGCTCACGCACGAGATCGGTCACGCTCTAGGATTAAGGCATAGTCCGAACGGGGATTCAGTGATGTTTGCATTCGTGCCAAAGAAATCTTTTTTCACCAAATTAAGCTATGAGGATATTCTTACCATCCAACATCTTTACGGTCTTAACGTTTACTTTCCGGTTTCCATGCCGATTACGACAACGATCGCGCCGGTGACCACAACTACGAGGGCGACGACTACGAGGGCGACGACTACGAGGGCGACGACTACGAGAGCGACGACGGCAGCCACCACGATCGCGACTGATACGAAATTCTCGAAAGACGACGTCGAGACGGATCTGTGCGCCTTACAACGCGTGGATCACGTGTTGGTATTTAACAGTCGAATTTACGTCGTGCATAAGCGACACGTATGGTCGATCGATGTAAATGGAAAGACCTACAGGAAACCGTTTTTGTTGACGAATTATATTAATTATCTCCCCGTAAATTTCACACTTTCGGCTGCCTATCAAGCGCCGTCGGGCGATCTCGTGCTGTTTGTGGACAATAAGGTATACCTGGTGAATTACCCGAGTTTAGCGCTGGTACCAACCTGGCCGCGATATCTCTCCGAGCTTGGATTTCCATCGAACGCGAGGATCAACGCCGCGGTGAATACCAACCGAGGACGAACCTTCGTGATATACGACGATCAGTTTGCGGCCGAGATGAACGAGTGTTCGATGAAAGCCTCCCAATTTTTCTCGATTCAAGCGATATTTCCCGGAATACCGTCCGGTATTTCAACGGCCTTCCGATTTATCGATGGGAATCTGTACTTTTTCAGCAAACGACAATTCTACAAATTTAACGAATTTACGAAAGCTGTAACAACCATCGGCGGATTTGAACCGGAGATGCTCGGTGTGACTTGTCCGAGAGACGGGCTGTTGCTAGAGCTGCGAAATCTCCTGAGTCGATTCGTTCGAATTGACGCACTGATGAGTAACCGTGACGATACTTCCGATGATATTGAAGAGGAAAAAAGCGAGTCGAAGGTGTAAAAAAAAAGTATTATAAATTATCATAAAATTATCCGGAGAGTCCGAGGATGTTGAAGAGGAAAAGAGCGAGTCGACGGTGTAAAAAAGTATTGTAAATTATCATAAAATTATCCGGAGAGGGGAATGACGTGTTTCTTTTAAGTCGACACCCTGTCACACGAGCGATTATTCTTGCGCGGTCCACCTACCGGGCGCAAACGATCAGACGCATAGAAAGATACGCTGAGAAAAGAGAGAGATGTATTCGACATTGCGTGCTCATCAGAAGCAGGAGCAGCATTTCGATAAATCACCGCCGTCACCGCAACCACTGTTGCAGGTAATGCTAACGCAACCACCGCCGCCGCTGCAACATCATCTTGACGACGATCGTGAGAACGATATCTGCGACGATGGAACAAATAGAAAAAAAAAAAGAAGGAACGACGAGCGATCGGTGACGACGACGCTGCCGCCGAATATTGAGCATGTCTATCCAACTTCGAGCAACAGCGGCAATAACAGTGAAAGAAACGCGTAAGTTGACGTTGACACCGACTAGCGTATCCCGCCAAGTATGTAGGTATTTATACACATTGTATTTTACAGATATGACAACGGCAGCCGCGCGACAAAATGGATAGCCAATATCGCGCGTTATCGTATCCGTATCTTGGGAAGGAGATACTCGTTGACCAAAACGTTCTACAAATTCATAGACGTCGGTATCGCCGTTAGATTTCCGTCTCGCGTGGACATCATCATAGAAGATTATCATGGCAAGGAGATCAATCTCTCGCCCGACGCATGGAGTCGACTCATGGATGAAAAACACGCCATAATGTCGCACCTGCGGCGCAGCAGCAGCAGCGGCGGTAGGTGCAACAACGACGACGAGAATACGCGCAATCAAGCCTCCAGAACCATCGTCGCAGCAGGTTTGACGTTACGATTTGGAAGACTCAACAATTTACCGATCCTGCGTCAGGACACGCTCAAGACTCGTATCGTCCTGTCGATGAATACCGTGCTCGCTATGTTCGACCTCGAGCACTGCATAAATTTTGTAGCGGCTACGCTGTGCCAGATAACCGACAAGGTCGACGCGAAACTGTCCCGTTTTGTCGCTATCGCATCCATGGTTCCGGACCCTGCGAACGTGCCACGTGCGATACGCGAGAGCGAATGTTTTGATCGCACTGACATCGTCGACTGCGAGTTGGTCGCTTTATGTTTTGGAATGGCTGAAAAGTTGTAATTCCCTTCACCACTCCCCGATACGAATAAAGAAGCATCTTGCCCCATTTTGTTAGCCTATCGTTATTTCTTTCCCCATTACCCCATCTAAAAAAGCATTTCAATAAATAACAATTACACAATCTATACAATTCCATTTTGATATTCTTTATTATTTTACCATTTCCCATTATGTGCACATAGACATTATTTTTTTTACTCTAGGCTACAAATCTCATATCTGTGCGTATATGTATGTAGATAGATGTATGTAGATAGATGTGTGTAGATATATGTATGTAGATAGATGTATTCCATCGCCGCCGCCCGATCTTCGATGACACGATCGATCTGTAACGCGAGCAACTGTATTAATTTTTTACGAAATTATTCACATATTCTCAAATTATACGTACCTAAATGTCACCCTGACCGCTGTAGTAGGGAAGACTCTTAGTCTCTTTCACGATTGCCGGAATAGTCGACATATCCGTCGCCACCTGATCCAATAATTCTCGCAACAATTGTCCCTTGCGGTCCGTCATCGAGGAGGAGATAAAGAATTGACTTCTCAGTTTCGCGTGCCTCCACCAGTGACGCTTGTCCACGTTTACTATGTCCTTGAAATCGTACACGTCCAAGCGTACCAATTGATGTCCGGTCTCTCCAGGTGATCTCATAGTCTCCATTCGCCCATTATTTAATCTAGATACGTACTGATGAATATATTTGACATGAAAATCGGGGGCCAGATCAAACAATGCGTCAAGCCCGCGTCCCTTGTCCACCTCTTCCTCCTTATCATCACTATCATTCTGCTTCTTTCTCTTCTTATCCTCTTTTTCCTCCGCCGTCGAAGTTATCGCCGTCGCTGTCGCTGTCGCTGTCGTTTCCTCTTTCTCCTTCATCCTTTTCGTGCGTAGATCCAATGGGGCGTCATCATTTTCGCAAACGTTTTCACCGTCGTCGTCGTTGACGTCGTTGTCGTCGTCGTCGTCCTCGTCGTCGTTGTCGTGATTGGTCACGACGGGAACCTTGCGCGACGCGGAAATCTGCCACGCCGCTCCGAGCGGTAAACTGGCGATATATGTTTTATAATGGATCACCAATTCAGTGTAAGTTTCCACATTCATAGTGTTCTTCGTAAACCACTCGTAGATTGGATCAGGAATTTGGGCGCGAATAAATCTATGCATCTCATCGGCGGAACTAGTAGGGTTCATTGAGCCTTTGTCGAGCCACAACTGGTAGAGATCCTTCAGGGCTTTTCGCATGCCACGTGTGTCGAAATCAGTTACCAGTTTCGAACTCTCAGCGGACTTCGTCATACTCAGACTGACGAGTAATAATCTTAGGTTGCGCGTCGCTGTCCAAGAGGGATTCCAAATGTTATACAATAAGTCAAGGAGGTTAAAATGAGTGCCGATTTCATTCGTTTTCTTCTTCCCCTGATCAGTCGAAAACGGCGCTTCCATAAGCAACATTACCTCCAAATCTTCCTGAGAGGGCTGAGATTCCACATTTTTCTTACTCATCTTGACGTACACTTGCGCGATTTTTGAGATAGAAAAAACGGTACTCTGTGGTTTTCGATATTCCGACTTCTGACATCGAGCTGGTCTCGTCTCGCACTTATATATACAGGGTTTACCAAAAGTATAGAATCCCCTAAATATTTCAAAAACTACGCATTTTAGAAAAAAATGTTTCATACAAAAGTTGTAGGGTTTCAAGTAACGCATTAAATAGTAATATTAGTGTGACTGCAAATAACTTTGTTAATGCCAGGTAAGAACAACTTTTAAATTTTTTAATGGAAACCTCTATTTTTGATTGCATATTTTTATCGCTTACTTCGAGAGATTTTCAAAACACTATAATTAAGTATTTTTTTATTAAATACTTTTCAAGTTACGGAGCTTGAAAGCTACGATACCGCCGGCATCAGCATTACCCGAGATGTACCGCGTGGAGGTTGCACGGTCGGATTTACACTAGCAGAGTTGTAAATAACAATACTTTTGTGATTGAAGTTCTTTATTACTAATTATTTTACATAATTTTAATTTAAATTAAGTTCAAGTACAAATGTTTTTCGGAATTGTAATTAAAGTCGTTCAATTACAAATCCATTTTAAAATTGTATTTAAACTCGAATTTTATTACAATTAAAGAAGTTATGGCCAATCCTCTCTTCCCTCATTTTGGTTCCTTCTTCGGTCTTCCTATCCTATGGGGAAAGAGGGAGTGGCAGAGGGTCAGCGCGAGGGGCGGGAGAGGGAAAAGGCGATTGGATCATTGGAGACTCTCATTAGACCCTCTTAGGAAGAGTCCAATGGGATCCTCCAATGGCCTAATTGCCCTCTCCCTCCTCCACCTTCGCGCTGACACTCTCCCACTGGATCGACACTCCGAGAGGGTATAAAACACAAGCGCCAAGATGTTTAGTGTTCTTTTCTCGCGCATAATCACGTGGGTATGGTGATAAGAGTCCTAGAGCGCTCTCTGCTTCTTCCGAGGACTTTTGTCTTTTTAATTCGCAAATTAATAAATTAAAAATTAAACGTTTGGCTAAAAATGGCTAACGAATTATCGGAGAGTGAAAGAATCACTACCCCAATGATGCGCGGATGGGGTGATAACGATCGATCGTTCACTGATGTCGTTCGATTATTTAATAACACGTATCCGAATCGTCAAATTAATAAATCCACTGTTTTGAAAACTGTACGACGTTTTCAAGAAACTGGTAGTGTAAAAAGTCGCTTCAAGTCTGGCAGGCTATCATCTGCAACTAATGACGACAAAGAACTTGATGTTTTGCAGACATTTATTGGAAATCCCCATACATCTGTTAATAGAGCAGCTCAAGCTCACAACATTGCTCCCATGTCCATACACAGAATTTTAAGAAAAAATAAATTACATCCATACAAACTGCAATACGTTCAAGAATTGCAAGACAGAGATGATAAGCGTCGTATACGCTTCTGTGCAAGAATGATGGACCTAATAGATGCCTTGCCCAACTTTCCTTATCAAAATGTTTTCACAGACGAAGCAACCTTTACATTGATGGGAGAGGTTAATAATCAAAATTTTCATCTCTGGTCAGATGAAAATCCGAATTGGGTGCGGGAAAGTCATACACAATACCCAAAAAAAATAAATTTATAGTGCGGCATGATAGACGCTTATGTGATAGGGCCATTTTGTTTGGAGGAAAACCTCAATGCTCATAGGTACGAGAGATTACTTGTAGATGAAATAATTCCAGCCATACGAAATATTTTTCCAAATACCTTTGAGCAAATATGGTTTCAGCATGATGGAGCTCCGCCTCATTTTGGTGCAGGGCCACGTCAAATTTTAAATAAAGTTTTCCCGCAAAGGTGGATAGGAAGAAAGAACCGAAATGAGGGTGAGGAAAGTTGGCCACCTAGGTCACCAGATCTAACTCCTCTTGATTATTACTTTTGGGGCTATCTGAAGAGTAAGGTTTACGAAACAAAACCTCAAAATATCCAAAAATTCAGGCAGCAAATAAGGGATGAAGCAGCCTTGATACCTGCTGAATCAAATCGTAGAGCTATTTCTGCGTTCTATCAAAGATTGGCATACTGTCAAGAAGTCAATGGAAACCACATTCAGAGTTTACTCTAAAACACTCAAACACACAAAAAAAATGTGAATCAAAGTTGTAAAATTTGTAATTTAGGAAAATGTAAATAATAATTACTTTCTTTACTTTTTTAATTGTAATAATATTCGAGTATAATTACAACTTCAAAATGTATTTGTATTTGAACGACTTTAATTACAATTCCGAAAAACATTTGTACTTGAACTTAATTTAAATTAAAATTATGTAAAATAATTAGTAATAAAGAACTTCAATCACAAAAGTATTGTTATTTGCAACTCAGCTAGTGTAAATCCGACCGTGCAACCTCCACGCGGTACATCTTGGATAACGCTGATGCCGGCGCGGCGGTATTGTAGCTTTTAAGCTTTGTAACTTGAAAAGTATTTAATAAAAAAGTACTTAATTATAGTGTTTTGAAAAGCTCTCGAGGTAAGCGATAAGAATATGCAATCAAAAATAGAGGTTTTTATTTAAAAATTTTAAAGTTATTTTTATCTGGCATTAGCAAAGTTATTTGCAATCGCACTAATATTGCTATTTAATTCGTTACTTGAAACCCTACAACTTTTGTCTGAAACATTTTTTTCTAAAATGCGTAGTTTTGGAAATATTTAGGGGTTTCCATACTTTTGGTAAACCCTGTATATGTACTTATATGTTTATGCATATACTACCGACTCTTGTCATAAGTAAAACCATTATGTAATTTTAAGGTGCGTCTAATTGTAAGTTTTATTCCTTTTCAAAACAGTCATCGCATAAATAATTTCTTTTCTAATCGCCGCGATCAAATGTTCTATTTTAAGTTGTTATTCTCCTCAGGTACAACTTCTATTGAATTTTTTTATTGCAACCATAATGTGATTTATAGTGCGTCTAATTGTCAGTTTTTTTTTATTCCTTTCAAACAGTCGTCGCATAAATGTTTCTCTAATTGACGGGATAAAATGTTCTATTTTTAATTTTTAGAGTGCGATTATCACAGAATGATCCGCGAAACGCTCGAGGCTTCGAGGTGTGCCAAACCGCGACGCCGATGATGTAATCACAACACTCCCCTCTCCCCCACAATTGTTATTCCTTTTAAACATTCGTCGCATAAATGTTTTTTTTCTAATTGCCGGGATAAAATGTTCTATTTTAAGTTTTCATTTTCTTCCCCATGTCATCGCGTAGTTTCCGCGAAACGCTCGTGGCTTCGAGGTGTGGCAAAACTTCGCGACGCCGATGATGTAATCACAACACTCCCCCCTCCCCGCACAATTGTTATTCCTTTCGAACATTCGTCGCATAAATGTTTTTTTTTCTAATTGCCGGGATAAAATGTTCTATTTTAAGTTTTTATTTTCTTCCCCATGTCATCGCGTAGTTTCCGCGAAACGCTCGTGGCTTCGAGGTGTGGCAAAACTTCGCGACGCCGATGATGTAATCACAACACTTCCTCCCCGCACAAACTATAGTATGGGTCGGTATTCATAGTCGGATCATATATTTTTGAAGACCGTCTTAAGTATTTTCTTACGATGTCATGAACCAATCACAGAGCCGTTACTTAAGACTATCTTGAAATACGTTTCGACTACGAATACTGACCCCTTTGACTTTTTTAAAAAAATCGTAGAACATATAAAAAATGCAATGGGCGCATGTGAAGTAACGCACGTTTTTTGTAGGTATACTAGGGGGGTTCTGCCCCATAGGGAATTTTGGGAATAGAGGTAGAACCTTTCTCTCTCTGTCAGTACTTATGTATATATATATCAGCTTACATGCAACGTAATCCGGTATTCATAGTCGGATCTTATTTCAAGACCGTCTTAAGTAATGTCTTAAGATGCTAATACGGCTTTGTGATTGGTTTATAACATCTTAAGATTATACTTACGACGGTCTTAATTCATATTCGGATCTTATTTCAAGACCGTCTTAAGTAATGTCTTACGACGCTAATACGGCTCTGTGATTGGTTCATAACATCTTACGATTGTGCTTAAGACAGTCTTATTGCGTGGTGTCATCTGTCGAGCCTACTGAACTAGCTCCGCACTTAATGCGTCGTGCGTGGCGTCATCTGTTGCACGATGCTGTCACTATGCGCTTCCCCCCTCTCACCACGCCCCCCTGACGATGAGCTTATTCCCGTGCGAGATACAACCCGTCTTGGTCTGCTACTGAGCGGGTCAAAGGACATCCCGACCAAGTTCGAGGCCCGTGCCGAGAAAGACACGACACAGATATAATTCGCGGAAACCAACATTGTCAATGCGTTGTTGGGATGCCAATTAAGGCATAATGATCGTTTAATTAGAATTTCGAGCACTGTGCCGGAAAGTCTTGATGCAGACCTCGTACGTGCAAGCGACCACCAGAAATGATCTAGCGAGGTCATAATTAGGGCGAATATCGATTTTCACCCTGATCCGACCTGGGTGCCGGAAACACCCACCACGAGCACCTTCCACGGGGACAACCGTGTGCAATCATCTTATTAGGTCCCTAGGAACGCGTTCCACCGAGTCCCGTCGATCTACGATGCCTGATCCGGAAGTTCCAGGCACACACCATCTACGTCATCTACGGGGAAAAAATTCATATCGGAGCATTTCCGGGATCGCCCTGATGACATCCATCGCGATCCTGTATCGATCCGTCACGTGTGCCGGAAAAAGCATATCACACAGGTACGAGACCTAATTTTACGTCATAGACGTCATTAGGCGATGCTAATTAACATCACCGTCGAGGTCCCGTCCGAATCCGATGTCTATATTCGGAGTTCCCAGCACACGCGACTCCACCTTAAAACACCATTTTGGCATACCCGGGGAGTAGCCATCATCGGGATTGTCAAAGGCGAGCGAGATCTGTCATATTTTGTAAAGAGATATACGCCAAAACGTATATCTCCGAAAACGAGATAAATTTACGAAAATGTATAAAAGCGTATATCTTCGTATTTAACTTTCAGCGATCGATCATCCCATCGCATTCCTGCGTGTTTACAAAAAATTGTTTGTCAGATACGCGTATACCGTCATACGACGATCACGTGATCGCCGATGGTCCGATGTGAATAACAAGAGTGGGGGTACCGCCCAGGAGGGGACGTACGCCGTTGCGAGCGAGCGATCCTGGTCAGTCCGTCGGGAGATGTAAAGCCGTCAACACGTTTTCTCATGACAACCGGGGAGACCCGCGAACGGAGCGAGATCCGATGTGTCGCGAAAATAGTATAATTTCGGACACTTGTGAAAATTTGTGCGCGATATATGCGTAATGAGCAGTCTGTCGGAAGAGCTTGAAGCGTTAACTCGTTTTGACACATAGCCGGAGTTTCGCGTATTACAATAGTCTCTCGTTACAACCGACGAAGCCCGCGTACGGAGCGATATCCGGAAATATCACGTATCGGTGTTAGTGCGTGCGACACATGTGAATAGCGCGAAGTTTCACATCCCTTGTACGAAACGAAGGACGATCATTCGGGAGGATATATTATATTCTCACCACGACCGGTGATACCCGTGTTGCGGAACGAAATACGCGCATATCCGAAAAATTGTCCATTTTACGCGCGACACGCGAACTGTGATATACGACGACGGTGATACACCAAGAGTGACTGTAAATCAGTGTCGATCGAGCTGAATGAATATTTATTCGAAATTTACTGAATAAATACATTGTTATACAAAGAGATATCTTGAGTGTCAGAAATCATTCGACGATATCCTGTGACCTATCCTGAATCACCTTCCATGCGGGAGATTCACGCGTAATCACCATTCCTGCGGAAATTAAGTGCGAGTAAATGCACATTGCTTACGCTATAAGCATATAGTATACGATACTTACCTGAGATTCTGCGACGATCCTGTGGGTGCTTCATCCGTGACGATCCAGTGGTCCAGAGCATCGTTGGTAGTAAGCGGCTTCTACGAAGGAGGTCCATCCGTGACGAGACGCAGAGCGGCCAGCAGCAGTCCGGAACACTTGAAACAGAAAAAAGAGGGAATTAGTCGGCAGATAGGGTTAGTAGTGTACTTACCTTTCTCGATTTAACGGGTAAAATCGAGTGGCGACCGTGCTACGCGAACTTTGAGTATATTTCGGTAGTTTGACGAATGAGTCGTGTCACGCGTGACTTAACGTGCCCGGTTACAACCTAACGTGTCCGGTTACAACCTCATGCGTGTGAAGCCGTATTGTTTATCGGACAAATCGGCCAAATCATTTTGTCGCATATGATCCAACAGCCTTTCGACGATTATCCTCTCGAATGTTTTACCCACCTCACTGAGGAGACAGATAGGACGGACGCTCGGAAGCTCCCCCGGAGCAGATTCACCCTTGGGTATCAGAACCAAGTCGGCCAATTTCCAGCTCTTCGGGAAGAGGCCGTGTTTCAAACATACCGTGAAGCAATAAGCAAGTCTAGATACCATTACTTGAGGAAGCTTTTTTAGCACTATGGCCTTAAACCCATCAGGGCCAGGAGCCGTGTTCGGATTCCTTTTATTCTTGATTGCGAGGGAAACCTCGTCCACGGTTACCTCATACTCTTCCTCCCAGCGAACATCCTCCATCTCTGCCACAGGTAGATCGTGTCCAGCTGGGAACAGTTTGTCCAGTAACAGCTCCACCGTAGGGGGGTCCAAAGTGGCCGTGAGGCCTGGCGTAGATCTATTAAGCCTCTTCATAACGAGTTTATACGGCAATCCCCAAGGGTCCTCGTCCAGAGTGGCAATAAGCTCCTCCCATGCCTGCGACTTGGCCTTCCGGATTTCAATTCTTAGGGCTCTGTTTGCCAGGCAGTAGGTCCTTCTCCTTTCCGCAACCACGGGGGGCGGACACCGTGTGCGAGAACGAGACCAAAGGCGTCTGGCTCTAATCGCCTCGGATCTCAGACGTGCGATGTCCTCATTCCACCAGTAGACCTGTTGGGCCACTCTACGAGCACTCAAACGAGGAATCGCTGCCCGGCAGGCACCAGTGATGGTCCGGTTGATCCAGCGATCCGGCCCAAGATCGAGAAAAAGGGCTTCCTCCTGCGGTGCGACTGCACATGCCCAGCTAATCGCGGCCCCAAAAAATTCCGGATCCATGCGTCTATAGTTCCATCGAGGTGGAAGTAACCTCGAGCGGTCCCGTCTCGAGGATGAAAACCCCATGACACTGAAGACGATGTACGCGTGATCCGACAAAGTCTCAATGTCACTTCGGACGGACCAGTCACAGACTCTGCCCAATAGATCTGGAGAGACCCATGTTAGGTCTATTATAGAGCTTCCTTGTGGGCGCACGCATGTGGGTCGGTTTCCGGTATTAATGAGGCGGTAGTCACCTTGAGCTGCCCACTCCTCCAGCAGATCTCCCTTGTAGTCGAGGCGAGGGGCTCCCCACAGAAATGAATGGGCATTAAAGTCTCCGCACACGATGACTTTCCCTGGAACGCCAGCGCACAGATCGGACAGCTCGTCCAGGAAGTCCGAGTATCCCCCGTAGTCCGTATTCGGTGTCTTATAACACGACACCATGTGAATGTCCTCGTAGCGAACAACCACGGAATTAACGCCGCGGGAAATCAGAGTACCCGCGGTGGCCGAGTGTTGGTTATTAATGTAAATGGCCGCTAGTCCATTGCTGCTTTTAAACCAGGAGGGAGAGTCCGGAATGCGGGCTGGCTCGGACACCGCGCAAACACACGCTCCCAGTTCCAGCGCGTGGTGCATTAAGAGGTCCTGCGCCTCCCTGCACCTATTCAGGTTTGCCTGTATAAAAGTCGCCATTAGGGAACGTTAGATGTCCCTGATCCCCTGCCAGGCAAAACCGTAGCCGGGCCCCCCCCGTTGCACGCTGCCAAAGAACCCAGGCGATGGTTAGAGTCTCTGCCCGCATCTGCGCATATAATACAGCGAGGATCCGCCTTACAGTCCCTAACTGTGTGCCCCCGGGAACCGCAACGGAAACACGCTCCCGTGCGATCCTCCGGAAACTTGCACGTGTTGCGAACATGCCCATACCGCCAGCACTTGAAACATTGGACGGGACGGGCCCCCAGCAGCTCCACTCGCGCGTTTGTCCATCCCACTCTGATTTTACCGGAGGAGGAAACCTTCGTCGCCGCTGTAAGTGGGCACTTGGCCCAAACTGAATGTAGCCTTTTTTTTTTTTTTTTGACGCGGGGAAATCTTCAACTACTGGGATTCCGAGCCGAAGCCCGGTTTGCCCAGTAGCCCCCCTCAATGACAAGAGGGGGAAGACGCCCCCGCCCTTGGGGGAGGGCGAGGGTAGTGCCGGATTCGTACCGGCTAAAACCCCGCGGGGATCCTTCTCGGCGCGTTTAATTTGAGGGAGCCCCAGGAAACGCCATGATTCGTCTGGGACTCTCTCCGCGCCGCGCCCATAGTGGGCACCTATCCTGGGGGGGGGGAACTAGTCCCCCCCTAGCCTAGCAAGGCTATTGCTTCAATTGTGACGGGTCGGGGGGATCCCCGCCCCGGCCCGCCACTCGTCACGCTGGGGGTTTTTGGTTGCGGGCGCGCGGAAGCCCCCGCTCGCGCGCCCGCACCCCTAGCCGTTCCCCCTCCCAAGTGGG
Source organism: Leptothorax acervorum (assembly GCA_035220615.1). Lineage (NCBI taxonomy): Eukaryota > Metazoa > Arthropoda > Insecta > Hymenoptera > Formicidae > Leptothorax > Leptothorax acervorum. The sequence goes on along the minus strand of JASTWQ010000441.1, from coordinate 139,207 downwards.
GAGGGGGAACTTTCCCAACTCGTATCCGAGCCCCGCCACCCCTTGTTTTGGGGAGGCGGGGGCTGACAACAGGGAGGGGGGAGCGGATGAATATCGCCAGGCGGGGGGGGGGGGGGCAGGCCTAAGTGCATAGGCCCGCAGCCACCTCGGCGCTCCCCCGTTAGTAACGGGGGGAGCGGGCCTCCAACGAATGGTAAGGCCCGCGGCAACCAAGGCGAACCCCCGCCGGTTAACAACCGCCCCCTCCCTAATGTCATCTGTCCTCCTCGTCCGAGGAGGACAGGACACGAGGGCCGCAGCGCCGCTTAGGCGGCAACCGCGGCCCGTCGTCGCTACTGCTGCCGCTACCGCCGCCGCCGCCTGGGCGACGGCGCAACGCGCGCCGCCGCGCCAGCGGCGGCGACGACCTCCTTGAGCCCGCCGCGCTCCCCGCCCTGTTCCGGGCCGTGGCGCGGGGGGCATCCGCTCGTGTAGGGCGGCGATGCAGACCGCGCCGCCGCCGCCGTCGCGGCGGCGGCAGCCACTCGTCGTCGCCGTCCTCACTGTCAGGAGGGGGGTCCACTTCCCCCCTCCTGATCCTTTCGGCTGCCTCCTTCCGCGACATCACGTTGCCGCAGAAGGAGACGGGAGCCGTCCATTTGACCTCTCCCTGTGGTCCGACCACCGCTTCTACGATGGCCGGCAGGGAGAGGTCCCCTCCTATTTCCGCCCGGAGGACACGGCGCAGCTCGTCCCATGCTGGACAGTACTCCAGCGTATGCTGCGCCGTGTCTGCCTCCTCCGGGCAGTGGTGGCAGCCTGTGGTGCCCTCCTTTCCAATGCAGCACAGGTATTCCCCAAAACAACCGTGTCCCGAGAAAACCTGCGCCGCATGGAGCGTTAGTCCGCGTCCCCTTCTGAGTTCCAGCCATTCCCGCAGGAATGGCTGAATAGCCTCTCGGACCCTCCTCCCCGAAAGACGGGGATCCGTGAGCAGAGTACTCCACTCACGGAGGAGGGTCTCATTGGCCCGGCGCTTCAGCAAGGCCCTCGCCCTAGGCACGACTGTGCCCCCCCCCCGCTTCGATCTCTTTAATCCTCTTGTAGGTCCCGGCCTGGGACCTTGCGAAGAGATCGATCGGGGGGATGCCGGCGAGGACCGTCGCCCCCACATGGGACACCGTTCGGTACGTCCTGGCCGCCCTATTTGCGATAATGCGTTGGGCGGCCCTCAACTGCCTGCCCAGGCCGTCGTTTCTGCAAACCTCCTCGGCCCAGACAGGCGCTCCGTACAGGAGTACGGAGTGGACGACCGACGCGTACAAACGACGCACACGCCCGCCGGCGCCGCCCAAATTGGGCAGTAACCTGGCCAGAGCATTGGCCATGCTCTTTGCCTTTGGCACCGTGCGGGCAATGTGCTCGCCGAAGCTGCCGGACTCGTGCAGCCACACCCCCAAGTATTTCAGTTGGGGGGCGGCCGGGACGCGGACTCCCTCCACATATATGTTGGGCCTCACTGCTGGCGGCGGGCCCCGCAGAGCGCGGTTATAAAACCACGTTACCTGGGTTTTCTGCGGGGCCACCTCGAGGCCCAACTCCCTAATTTTGCGCACCACAGTGGCTGCCGCCACGTTGGCCAGTCTGGCCACATCCTGCCATGCCTGCGCCCCGTCCTCCTCCTCCTCTGACGAGGAGGACAGATCACACGTCCCCCCGCCGATGCCCAGGTACACGTCGTCCGCGTACCCTGACAACCAGCATCCGGCGGGGAGAATAGCACGTAGGACCAGGTCATAACCGATAATCTACAACAGGGGCCCAAGAACGGACCCCTGCGGGACACCTCGTTCGATCAACCTGATCCTCGACACCCCGTCCTGGTCGATGTATAACAGGCCCCTGTCCCGGAAGTAGTCGGCGATCACCGCTATTAAATAAGCGGGAACGCCGAACCTCGTTAGCGCCTCTCCGATCGCAGCCCAGGGGAGGGAATTAAACGCGTTGGACACGTCGAAAGACATGCCCAACGCTACCCCCCCCCCCCCTCGTTCGTGACTGCTTCCGTGCGGGATACGACGCGGAGGATCGCGTCGACCGTCGATCTTCCCGCACGGAATCCGAATTGATCGTCGGAGAGGCCACCACCCTCACACCGGGACAGGTGCTCGACGAGGCGCTCGGCGATAATCCTCTCGAAGATTTTGCCGACCTCGTCGAGCAGGCAAATCGGCCTGTACGCGGACGGGGTGTCCGCGGGCTTGCCCACCTTCGGCAGGAGGACCAGACTGGCCTCCTTCCAACGCGTGGGGAACCGACCGGCCCTCAGGCATTCGCTAAAAATGCGAATTAGCCAACCGGTCAGTCCCCCCGCGGCCTAGACCCACGCACGGCCCGGGCCCCCTTCAGGGCCAGGAGCCTTGCCTCTCCTAACCTTGCGGAGAGCTCTCCCCAGCTCTTCCTCAGACACCCCCAGCTCGTCACTCCACCCCGGAACGTCTGCCTCGGGGAAGAGGACGGCACCACCCTGGTCGGCAGGAAATAAGGTGTCCACCACCCGCCGACAAATGGGGGGTCCAAGGTCTCCGTGAGCAGGGGCGTCCATGGTCTCAACTTGTTGAGTACCAACTTATATGGACGCCCCCACGGTTCCTCATCGAGCGTGGAGACCAGCTCGTTCCAAGCCTTGCTCTTGGCCGCCCTGATCGCTCTGGAGAGAGCCTGACGGGCAGCTCGCCAGGCCTCCCCAGTCTCCCGCTCATCGCGGTCGCCGTGGCCCGCTCTGGCGCGGAGCCACTCTCGGTTTGCGTGGACGGAGGCCCGCCGAAGCTCGGCGATGTCCTCCGTCCACCAATACGCCGCACGCCTGGGGGAAGGCCTTTTGATGCGGGGCATCGCCACGTCGCAAGCTTGCGACATGACGCCCCGCAGACGCTCGACCTCCGCGTCTATGTCGAAGGCCTCCCCCTCGTTGGCGTGCGCGTTCTCCTCGTCATCGCCCCACGTGAGGGCGATGACCGCCGCCCGTAATCGGTCGGGCTTCATCTTTTTAATCGCCCATCTCCGTCGGGACGATTCATTGGCACGGCGCCGGGCCAGCACGTCCCGGGGGGCAGCATCGATCACCATCTCGATATGCCGATGGTCCGACAGGGTCTCCCTGTGGACCATCACCCCCCAGTGTCGTATCATGCGCGCGGCAGGGGGGGACGCCCACGTGAGATCCACTATGGACATCCCCTGCCGGCGCACACACGTGCTGTCGCGGCCTGTGTTGACCAAACACAGGCCCAAGCCCGACGCCCACCCCTCCAAGGCGCGCCCTCTTGGGTTCGTGACGGGGAACCCCACAGGGGATTCTTCGCGTTGAAATCCCCCGCCACGATAACCCGTCCCGCCGTCGCGAGGAGGTGCCTGCGCACGCACGCATCTAGGTCGTGCAGCACCCCCTCAAACTCGGCGAGACTCCACCTCGGAGGGGCGTATACGCCCACGACGGAGAGAGCCCCCACCTCACCGCCACGAACCCCACCCCGCTCTCGGTGCGTGAGCACGGGGGGGACTCGGGCAAGCTCCTCCATGTGATGGCGACGGAGCCCCTGTTGTCCGCGGCCCAGCAAAGGTGGTCTGCCGGAACCGCGTACGGCTCCGCCGCTACTCCCAAACCACACCCGCGCTCCGCCATCGTATGCAGGAACAAGTCCTGGGCGGCGCGGGCGTGGTTAAGGTTTCCCTGGAGGAGGCGGAGGGGCTTATATCCGCCTCCTCGCAGTCTCCCATGACTGAAATGACGTTGGAGATCTCCGTGGGGGAAACCGAGTCGTCGAGGTTCCAGATCCTAAGTTCTCCCATAACAGTGGGTCTGGTAACCCGTGCCTCATCCCGAAGTACCTTCCTCAGTTTTACCGCTAGGGAGTCCGCCTTGGCTGGTCCATCCGGTCCAAATATCTCAATAATAATTCTCCCATTAATCCCCTTACGGATATTTGAGTTCACAATTCCGAGGTTGTCCAGAGAGATATTTTCGCGCGCCTTAATTAATATATCTCCATAGTTGAAGTTGGAGTCTTTTCCCGTAATGGCCACGGCGGCAGTACGTGGAGGTCTGCGCCGGGCGCTACTCCTAGACGCGCCACGTGGGGCACTTGCGGCCGTGGGCATGGCGCGTGCTTTCCGACGAGGCGTGCGTGCGATTTCAGCGTAGGTTGCTCTCGTTTGCTTTTCCCCGGCTTTAGGGACGACTCTAACCTCCGAGCCCGATTCCCCCCCAGAGGAAGCGTGCGGAGGGATCACACGATTACTTATGATCCGAGGCTTCTTCTTCTTTGTTGTAGGCCTGTCCGGAGGCTCGTCTGCATGGGCAGCCAGCATAGCCTTCAGCTGCCTTCTACGGACGGCTGTTCAAGATTGATTCAAATTATTATTAATATTTATGTTCAAGATTTAGTCTGATTATTATTAGTATTATTTATGTTTAAGATATTATTATTATAATCATAATTATCATTATGTTTCGGACCGATAAACGGCCATAATTATTCATGTAAATTTATGCTTCTTTCTTGTTCTGGAATATATCGATTTTCGAGGAATGTCCCGATATATCCCACCCGCGTTCCGAGAAGCGAGCGACGCGTTCTCGGAATCGTGCGCCAATAAGAGCGTCACGTCACTCCCTCCTTAAAGGAAGAATTTTCGGCTGATCGACTGCCGTCGTCGAGACAAAAGGCAGAATAGTTCGATACGTGGAGCGAGTTCCTTGAACCGTACTTTTCGTTGCTGAGTCGTTAAACCCGAACATTCTAGAACATTCGCGAGAATCTTCGAGAGTCGTCGCGAATCACATCGAGTGCGATCCTATCTCTGATAGCGCGACCGCGTTCAAGTGCCAAGCGAATGCATTTTCGTACTGCATTACCGTCGAGAGTTCCCGCCGAGAATTCATTGGAAAACGCGATAATCAGATCGCTCCGATTATTCTTCGAGAGCGCGCCGTGCTCCGACTATGCGAGTGCAAGCGAACTTGCGTCCGAATAGTGCATCGATCGTGTAAGGTTGCATATAGACAATCAACGGTGCATTGAAAAGACAACTATTAGCGATTATAATAAAGGACTTGTTTATTTTTGACAAAGACACTCGTTAATTTAAAAGTGACCTTCGATCCAACGACTCTTAACATCTCTTGTTCACGCTCCACAATATCTCGCTCCAACGTCACTTCTCTCTCTTTCTCGCACTTTCCTCGTTCCCGTAGTTCTCACCTCTCGCTTTCTCTGAGCGATCCCGGCATCTCACGTTCGCCGCGGCAAATCTCGCTCGCGCGCGAACAACGGCGAATTCCGATATCTTCTTGTTAATCGCCTCGAGTTGCATTCTAGGAGCCGCAGCTCGAGGATCCTCATGGGGTGTAGGTGGGTGGTCTTCAGACACATAACTAGAAGGAGACGTGTCCCTAATACTAACCCGGCGTTTCGATTTGGCAACGCTGGGGCCAGCTGTTGGTTGATCGGCAGCGTTCTCATGGTCGCGACCAGGTTTAGCCATGGCTGAGCGAAGACTCAGAACTTCTTGTTTGAGTTTCTTGTTCTCATCCTCGACGATAGCAAGCTCCTGGCTCCTGAAGTGCTCCTCGCGTTTAGCAGAGCGTAGCTGCGAGGAGAGATTGGAGTTCTGCAGCTTCAAGGTGGTTATATCTCCAGTAAGCTCGAGGCGATCATGGAGAGTCCTTAGAAATTCTGCCATATTTAAGAGGCCATTCTTCAGTTCGCCACTGATCCTTCCCTGAAGATTTTTACTCTTGGCCCTCATTATCTCCATCTTATTAATGCTGTCGAGTCCCAATTCCAAGATCCTGCCGCTGTCCAACTCCCGAATACTCTGTGGAGGTAGAGCCTTAACAGATGTGTCAGGATTTAGGGTCGCCACATCCGTTCTAGGGCGAACCCGTCTCCTACCCGAGCTCGTCTCGCCACGCTCCGACTCTGAGGACTCCGCGTCTTTGGACAGAGGAGACCCCTTCGCCTTCCTTTTCTCCCTTTGGGGCTTCGGCACAGAAACGGGGTTCGCCGGCTCCGGATCCGAATCATCGATAACCCTGGAGGAGCGAATAGTTCTAGTCGCTCTTACAGGAGAAGAATCCTCTTCCACCAGTGTAGCGTCCACCTCCATTAGTTGATCCCCGGATTCGTCGAGCGCCAAAGGATCGCGCGGGTCAACATCCGCAGTAGATTCAATTTCTCTAGGGACGATAGCTGCCACTTCCACCGAGCTCACCCCTACAAACTCGGTGTTTGGCCCCTCGCGTGATGACGATGTCAAGGAAGCGGGGACAACATTCTGCTCAATAGCAGAACCCCCCTGACACCGGCTCCTGGTCATCCGAGCGGGACCCTCCAAGAGGGCCCCATCCTGGAGCGGTATATTTGTTTCCGTGTCCTTGTTCATTTCATGGTCCGTAAGATTGGTTTGATTTCGGAGTTGCCGTCTCCTAGGCCGGTTGCTAAAAGCTAACGAGCCCGGCCTGCCCGAGGACTTGGAGTGCTTATTTTGAGGCGGCACTCATTCGCCTCGTCATGGGATCCTTATGGGACATAGGGCACTTTATAGGACTCTCCCTTCCCAGAGGAGAGCCCACCCCGTCCAAGGAATCCCACCGCTGATTGTCCACGGCCGCTTATTGGTTATTCGCGGCTAACCCCCACACAATGTGGAGGCCATCCCCCTATCCGCAACCTGGGGACGCGTCCGGCGCCAGTCAGCTCTGAATCCCCCAAAAGGGGCGGGAACCTGACCTTGCAGCCGGAGGCTGCTCCGGAGACGCGCACCCCGGAGAACTGTCCCGAGGCGCAGTTGGAGGTGCCGGAACCAGCCGACAACGCGGGGCCAGCATCAGCCGGTCCGACGATCGTCGCTGACGAGCTGATTGACCGAACGAGGTACGTGGTCAGGAAGCCCGAGTGAGCCCGGACCACTAGGTTAAGTTGCGTGCGCCGATGCGATTAACAGTCGTTTAGTTTCTTTTGTTTTCCGATCGCATCGTTTTTTCCGTTCAATGAGTTTTCTTTTTTCCTGAGAAGCACGTTGTCTTCTATACAGGGTGTCACTTAATTCGCGCCCACTATTTACACAGTGATATTCCTCATGAAAAACTGAGTCGAAAAGTCCTGAATCATTTTTTTCGAATTATGCTTAGAAAAGTAGTAATTATTAATTAAAGATTAGCCAGTCAGCATCGCTTTTTAAACGGACGTACGTTCGTGAGCCGCGCATCTACTAGTATGCGTGAGTGAGCCGCCGCGCCGCCGCTCGCTCCGCCGCGCGCTCGGCCGCGCCGCAGCGATGTTCCGTCGCCACGATCGTCCGTGTAAAGTTCAGGTACGAAATAATTAATAATTACTCTTTGCAATAAGCATGATATTCCCTACGCTAAAAGCATCTTTTCAGATTACAATTCGTTAGTTCAATTCAGATCAAGATTTAACCGCGGCTGTAAGAAAACTGTAATCCTTTATGTAAAAATACACACACACACAAATCATTTTACAAGTTGTTCTTTCTGTTGATAATATTGATCATTCCAATGTAATTAAGCTGTTCGACACAAGATAAGCAGAAATCATTAATGTCTCATGCAATCCGCCTTATGATACGCACGTTCTATAAAATTTGCTTACATTTTTGTGACATCTAGTCAATATTTCTGTTAATTTGACGAATATGAAATAACAGGTGATATTGCTTCGTTTTTTCTGAAAATCTAAAAATAAAAAGTTTAGTCAATATAAAATCGAAAAGAGTTGATATGTCTAGTCTAGTCTTGAGTTTATTTACTACTTACAAGTAAAATAAAAAGTTTAGCCAATATAAGACCTAATGTAAGGAGGAAAACCAGTGTAACAGCTAAAGAAAAAGCTATTTTTAATTATTTTTTTCTGAGAAATAATTGCTTTTTTTCAAATCACTTTATTAACATCACAATGTACATAATGTAAACTACTTCTTGTAAAATTTTTGTTAAAAAATATTTATATTTATCGCTACAATAGCTACAATAGTGTTAGCGGCTAAAAAAATTATTATGTTGAACGGACGGGCGCATGCATAGCGGACCAACGGAAGTTCTGAAATAAAAAAACAAGTATGTTTTTAAAATATGAGACAATAGCTTCAGTTGTACACACGGATTTAAAAAAAAAATAATTTGTTACAAAATGGCAACCTTTAAAAAAAAACGGTTTAAAAATTGGTGAAAAATTGACTTGTTTCTTAACGTTACAAGAACAAATTACTCAATAAAAAATTCCGTACGTACAACTAAAGCAATTATTTCATATTTTAAGAAAATACTTGGTTTTTTATTTCAGAACTTTCGTTGGTCCGCTACGCATGCGCCCGTATTTTTTTCAGGCGACTTAGGCTATCGCAGCTATGAATATTAATTTTTTTAATGAAAATTTCACAAAAGTAGTTTAAATTATGTACTTTGTGATGTTAATAAAGTGATATGGGGAAAAAACAATAATTTACAATAAAAAAATCTTTAAAAATAGCCTTTTTTATTAACTGTTACACTGGTTCCCCTCTAAGAGAGTTGATATGTCTTTAGTCTTAAATCTTGAGTTCAATTACTGCTTAGTACTAATGTTCTTATTTAGAGTCGTCTGATTGATATGATATTGAAGGAGTGATTTCTGTGAATCTGTACAATGTTGCTGATAATTATTTGTAGTGGTATTTTAAGAGTATTAAAAATAATTATCTAATTATTATTGATATGTAAGACTGCACTGGCGGATTCTGGGGGGGTTGGAGTTAACACCCTCTTTCCAAATAAAATAAATCATAAATTTGTTGGATCTACATTGATGTAAAAAAAAATATTGCAACAAAAATATTTAATATTTTTTCTTATTTTAAAGGACTCTACTTTAAGAAACTTTCGTTAGATTTTGATTTTATCCTTTTCCCCTCCCGCTATCTCCACAAGTAAGGACGTGTTTTTTCTCCAAAAAATTGCTTGACGCACTCTACGGGGTGGAATAGATTTTTTTCGCAAATGTCATGTCAACTATCGTAAAATATGGTTTTACTTACAAATTAAAAAAAATTAAGGTTTATATGATTTTTTCTCGTGGAGTCACGGCGTATCAAAGGAGAGTGGGTAAAATAGGCCGATTTTTGCTTAAAAAATGTAACATACATGTAATCTTACGTTCTTTGGGTCGCTGAATACGACTTAATTCGTAGTCAAAATTTGCTTTAAAGGGGTCAAAATAAATTACTTTAAAAAAGGGACTTATTTCGAACCCTTTAAAGCGAATTCTGACCACATTTCCACGGGTTTAAACGGATAAAAATACTATCTTCGTATTCAGCAACCCCAAAAACATAACATTACACGAAAGAAATTGTACGGACTTTCTTTCTTTTACTTTGTAGATAAAAGTCCTTATTTTACAATACTTATTATGACATTTGCAAAAATAATTTATTCCAACCCGTGGAGTGCGTCAAACTATGCAATTTTTTGAAGAAAAAACACGTGTTTACTTTCGAAGCGATGGCGGAAGAAAGGGAGAATAAAATCAAAATTTAACGAAAATTATTAAAGTAGAGACTGCCCTTTAAAATAAAAAAATTTTTTTTTAATATAATTTTTTGCGGAGATTTACTTATTTGAAATTATGCAAAATTTTGATATAAATTGACATTGAGTGTTACGATAACTTTTTTGACCAGTGTATTTTAAAAAAGCAAAAATTCATTAAACATTAAAGCAGAACCAGAAGTTTCACTACGTTCTTGTCGTTGATTTTGGAGTAAAAACTAAGCGTGATACTAGCAATAAGAAAAAATCAAACCAAATAATTTTGTCGACCCCCCCCCCCCCCCATGATCGACGTTAGGATTTGCTTGTGGTTATAGTTTTTATCTGATAAAGGGGGGGACAAAGGTAGGGAGAAGAAAAATAGTATTTATTTTGTTGCGACCAATAAATATTCAAACGTTTTGAAAATTTTGTAGCCCTGAAAAGGGCTGTTGTGTAGCTCTAAAAAGAGCTGTTTAATTTAATAATTGCTCGAAATGAGCACCGCCCGCTTCGATGCACGCCTCTGCACGTAGAACAATATTTTCTCTAGTGCGTCGTAGCATCGCCCCGTCTGTCTTCCACCGCTACCATTATTCTGGCTATGCATCCTCCGGTGAGGCAGGTGGTGTTGAGTATACGGTTTCCTTTAGATGACCCCAAAGGAAAAAATCCAACGGCGTCAAGTCAGGTGATCTGTTAATGCATAACATTATTTACATACGTCGTACTTTCTTCTTTCTTTTTTGATTTTTTTTAAATTATATGAATAATAATTGTGCATGATTTGTACCGTGCGGGCCATCTTATCGGTCCGTACTGTGCTATCCATCTTCCGGGATAATGCTCATTTAAGTAACGCGTAACACGTCGATATCCGTGAGGAGGTGCCCCGTCTTGTTGGAAATACATAGCATTCCTCTCCATTAAAGGGACATCCTCCAAAAACTCCGGGAGCAAATTTTCTATGAAATCCGCATAATTTTCGCCCTGTAAATGAAATGTATTTATTGCGTATCAATCATATATTATTGATCATTACTTTTCGAATTTTATACTTACGGTCAATTTATCCGGAAGGAGACTGGGTCCTATTATACGATCTCCCAGGATACCCGCCCATACGTTTAGTTTCCATCTCCGTTGGAAACTTCGCGTACGTGTAACGCGTGGGTTAATAATGTCATAATAGTGAGAATTATGACAATTGTACATACCCATACGCGTAAATAAGGACTCATCGGTCCACATTATGTTCGCCAGGAAATTCTCGTCGGCTTCATTGTTACGTAGAAGCCAACGACAAAAATTTACTCTGGCTCCGTAATCCTGTTCGTTTAATTCTTGTACCGTATTGTAATGATACGGGTACAGATTCTCTTCTTTCCATATTTTGTGTATCAAATTATGCGACACACCAAATTCACGCGCTACTCTACGCGTACTTGTAGTTGGATCTTCCTGGATCATTTCCAATACTTCCTCCTCCATTTCTACAAGTCGCACGTGACGATTACGCCCAGCGTTTACTCGCGGTTTTGGTAATAACAGCGTTTCGTCTTCCCGAATTCTTCGATCAAGTCTTTCGAAAACTTTTCGATCGGGATGTACGCGATTAGGATAGCGCTCTGCGTATAAAGCTGCTGCACGCGCACTGACACAATTTGCTTCACCGTAAATAAGATACATATCGGCGTATTCATTATTCGTATAGCGATAAGCCATTTTTGCTACGTGAATAGCACTCTATGAGTGACATGATGCAGATAAACAAGAGAATATTTTGATTCATGATATTTTATTTGTTTTATTTCGCAGTGATGGTAACACAAAAAAATTAAAAAATGGGCTACTTTACCGATAGAAATAATTACAAATTGATAAGCAAATTGATGAGGCCAAGGAGAATTTTCCTGGCCAACATAATGTTTTTGAAAGACTAGATCGAAGAATTCGGAAACATGACTCGCTGCTATTACCACAACCGCGAGTAAACGCCAGTCGTAATTGTCACGAGCAACTTGTAGAAATGAAAGAGGAAGTATTATAAATGATCCAACAAGATCCAACAACAAGTACGCGTATAGTAGCGCGTGAATTTGGCGTGTCGCATAATTTAATACACAAGACATGAAGAAGAGAGAATCTGCACCCATATCATTATAATACGATGCAAGCATTAAACAAACAGAATTACGGGGCCAGAGAAAATTTTTGTCGTTGGCTTCTACGTAACAATGAAGCCGACAAAAATTTCCTGACAAACATAATGTGGATCGAGGAGTTCTTATTTACGCGTATGGGTATGTACAATTGTCATAATTCTTATTATTATGACATCATTAACCCACGCGTATCACATACGCGAAGTTTTTAACGTAAATAGAAACTGAATGTAACAGTCGGGTATCCTGGGAGATCATATAATACAACTCATTCTTCTCCCGAATAGATTGCCGTAAGTATAAAATTCAAAAAGTAATAATCAATAACATGTATTGACACGTCTAAATAAATACATTTCATTCGCACAGCAAAAAGTACGCGGATTTTATAAAAAATTTACTTCCGAAGTTATTGTAGGATGTCCTTTAATGGAGAAAAATTCTATGTATTTCCAACAAAAACTTTATCACTGATATCGACGGGTTACGTGTTACATAATCGAACATTACCCCCGACGATGGACGACACAGCATGGACCGATAAGATGGCCCGCACGGTACAAATAATGCACAATTAAAATACATAATTTAAAAAAAGCAAAAAAGAAAATACGACGTATGTAAATAATGTTATGCATTAACAGATCACCCGACTTGACGCCGTTAGATTTTTTCCTATGGGGTCATCTGAAGGAAACTGTGTACTCACCCGCCTCACGGAAGATGCCAAGGTAATGGTAGCGGTGGAAGAGATAGACGGAACGCAATGTGCTACGCACTAGAGAGAATATTATTCTCCGTGTAGAGGCTTGTATCGAAGAGGGCGGTGTTCATTTCGAACACTTATTAAATTAAACGCTTTTTTTAGAGCAACACAACAGTACTTTTCAGGACTACACAACAGCCCTTCTTAGAGCTACAAAGTTTTGGAAACATTTGGACACTTATTGGTCGCATTAAAATAAATACAATCTTTGTCCTCCCTAATTTTGTCCCTCATCAGAGAAAAACTAAGTTGCTTATAACTATTCTTAAATATCAATAATAATTAAATATTAATAATAATTAGATAATTACTTTTAATACTTTTAAAATACTACTAAAAATCATCATCAGCATTATTGTACAGATTCACGGAAATAAGATTTATATTTACGATATTGAGGGTGTCATCATGAATCAGACGGCTCTAAATACGATTCATTAAAACATTAATAATAATTAGTAAACCTCAAGGAACGTCACACGTCTATTTTTTTCTAATTTTGTACAGTTTTTTCTCATGTCAAAGTATGAAAAATTTGTCATTACTTTTAGCTCAAATTAATTTTTTTATTTGTATTTTTTAGTTTTACACAAATACACGACTTTACACATACTTAAAGCAGTATTAATGATTCAACTCGATTTTTTGAAACTCGGCACACAAACATTAAAATAATAATTTGTTCTTTTTGTTATCTCCCATTGGGCGTTAGGCAGTTTTGAGGGTAATATCTAACAATTCTTCAAATTCTTCTCTATTTCGATACAAGTGGTTCTGTAAAAAAAAAGTTAAAAAAACATATGTAATGTGCAGATTTTGGTATTACTAATTACGAATCAAAAGTTAATTTTACAAAAATCGATTCTAAAATTGATTCTAAAATCTGCACATTACATATTTTTTTATTTAACTTTTCTTTACAGAACCACTTATATCAAAATAGAGAAAAATTCGAAGAATAGTTATTACCCTTAAAATTGCTTAGCAATAGGAGATTACAAAAAAATACTAATAAACTATAATTTCGATGTTTTATGTGTGCCGAGTTTCAAGAAATCGAGTATAATCATTAATACTGCTTTAAATATGCGTGTAAAGTCGTGTATTTGCGTAAAACTGAAAAAATACAAGAAAAATCAATTTAAGCTAAAAGTAATAACAGATTTTTTCATACTCTGATATGACAAACAACTCTACAAAATTAGAGACAAATTGACGTGTGACATTCCCTGAGGTTTACTTGTAAGGCAGTAAATAAACTCAAGATATGGGACTAAAGACATAGGTATCAACTCTCTAAAATTTAGGTCTCATATTGACTAAACTTTCTATTTTTAAATTTTTCAGAAGAAACGAAGCAATATCACCTGTTATTTCATATTCGTCAAATTAACAGAAATATTGACTAGATGTCACAAAAATGTAAGCAAATTTTATAGAACGTGCGTATCATAAGGCGGATTGCATGAGACATTAATGATTTCTGCTTATCTTGTGTCGAACAGCTTAATTACATTGGAATGATCAATATTATCAACAGAAAGAACAACTTGTAAAATGATTTGTGTGTGTGTGTATTTTTACATAAAGGATTACAGTTTTCTTACAGCCGCGGTTAAATCTTGATCTGAATTGAACTAACGAATTGTAATCTGAAAAGATGCTTTTAGCGTAGGAAATATCATGCTTATTGCAAAGAGTAATTATTAATTATTTCGTAGCTGAACTTTACACGGACGATCGTGGCGACGGAACATCGCTGCGGCGCGGCCGAGCGCGCGGCGGAGCGAGCGGCGGCGCGGCGGCTCACTCACGCATACTAGTAGATGCGCGGCTCACGAACGTACGTCCGTTTAAAAAGCGATGCTGACTGGCTAATCTTTAATTAATAATTACTACTTTTCTAAGCATAATTCGAAAAAAATGATTCAGGACTTTTCGACTCAGTTTTTCATGAGGAATATCACTGTGTAAATAGTGGGCGCGAATTAAGTGACACCCTGTATAGCTTTAGATTTAAGGTTCCGTTCTTTTCTTTTTAGCCTTAGTTCAAGCGTACGTAGGAGATACGCGCAATAAGACTGAGTGACCATGAAGGTCGCAACTCTGAATAAAGTACCAGTTTCATATATATACGCCATATTAGGCGGGTTTAATCATGTTAATTGTCGGTCACGATACCGTGTGATAAATAAATAAAGAAAGGTCGTTTATTTTCTGTTGTTCCCGATCCATCGATCGCCAAGCGAGGCGATACAATATAAGGTGACAATAAGTTCGATTTAGAATGATAAATTTACTTTTGGTTTTCCCAGCGTTTTCATTTTGATTTAGTCGTTGACACTTACAGTAAAAGGGAAAACCCGTGATTCAGCGTTATTGCGCGATAGCGTATCCTGATCCATGCGTCAGTGCATGGAACCATGAAAACGGCACAGCATGCAAGTAGATCGCATTGTACGGCACTTTCGCGAGAAGTGGCGGCGCGATTGTGCTAGTCAATGCCAGTTAAACCCGGAAACGTGATTTCCGTTACCAACGCACTCGCGTGCACCGAAAACCGTGCATGTGCGTTTTCTGCAGGAGAAGGCTACAGCGAGGGCCATGACAGGCCACACGAAACACGCCTCACGTGTTTCGAGCCAAGTTCAACAAGCGTGCAGCAAAAGCTCTGCACGAGCATCTTCTGCTGGAGGAAGCGATTCTAATAGGTCAAACGAATGTCGGAGAATACGATAATAGCGTTCCCGTTGTATCCCAACGGTCGTGCAACATACTGGCTGCACGAACCTTTTGCGCGCAAACGAGCGATAGGGACACGATAAAGGAGTGTCGGAGAACACGATAATCGAGTCCCGAACTCGATCCGACACCCGTGCAACGAAAGCCTTGCACGGGCAACTTTCGCGAAAATGGACGATAGATTCGTGTTAATTGGACGGCAACGAACCCGAAAAACATAGTTTTGTCCAGATCTACCGAGCGTGCAACGAGATAGCTGCACGGGCCTTGTGTCACAAAATGGCCGACATAGATGGGTTCGGGAGGAGCCAAATAGCACTACTATCAAGGTCCCGATCGACTCCGACCCTCGTGCTACGAGATCACTGCACGAGCTTAGTAGGTCAAATTTATTGGTATAGGCGGGTTTATGAGAGGCCTATTGGCATGAACATCGAGGTCCCGTAGTAATCCGACCGGCGTGCAAGGAAATCACTGCACGCACCTTGTACGACAAAAAAAAAGATATAGGGGTGTTCACGGGACACCGAGTAACACATCTGTCGCGGTCCCGTCTCAATACCACCGCCGTGCAACGAAATCCTTGCACGAGCATTTTCAGCGCGAAAACGCGTGATATCCGTGTATATCGATTTGTAACGATCGCACATGCGGAGTGCGATCGCCGTACGTGGTCGAGATAACGTTTTGCGTCGTAGAATTCCAATCTCCTGAAAATCACATTTCGAGATAACATTTTGAGTCAAGCATCTTCATAACGTTGCTGCGAGAAAGTTCTTATAAGCGCGAAATACATTAGAAAGTCCCAAGACATTCCTGCGTGTTTGTCGGACTTATTTGTTTCGTGCGTAGTTGCGAACATACGATGATCACGTGATCACCGAGGCGAATAACAAGAGTGGGGGTAACCCTCAGCGACGGGACGTACGCCGTAACGAGCGACCGTTCCTGGTCAGTCCGCCGGGAGATGTAAAGCTGCTAACACGTATTCTCGTAACAACCGGGGAGACCCGCTTACGGAGCGATATCCGGGTTATCGCGAATAACGAGTTTCGCGATACTTATAAATTTTCCGACATAGTGCGGTAATACTTAACGTCAGTCTGTCGGGAGAGCTAGGAGCGTTAACACAGTGCGACACATAGCCGCAGTTTTCGCGTAATACCGTAGTCTCTCAATACAACCGTCGAGACCCGCGTACGGAGCGATATCCGGGAGTTAGTGTGAATTTCACAACTCGAACTTTATACGCGATTTATGCGTAACTGAGCAGTCGCCCGGGAGATCTCAGAGAGACAAGACTAAACGAAGCTTTCTAGTATTCGCGAACGTTCTCGAACCTGTATCTCGAAACAACCGGCGAGGCCCGCGTACGGAGCGATATCCGGAGATATCACGTATCGGTGATAGTGCGTGCGACACGTGTGAATAG
Source organism: Leptothorax acervorum (assembly GCA_035220615.1). Taxonomy (NCBI): domain Eukaryota; kingdom Metazoa; phylum Arthropoda; class Insecta; order Hymenoptera; family Formicidae; genus Leptothorax; species Leptothorax acervorum. Next base: position 122,534 of record JASTWQ010000441.1, on the reverse strand, counting down.
TGCGAGATTTCACATCCGTGGACGAAACAAAGGACAGTCATTCGGGAGAATACGTCATATTCTCATAACGACCGGTGATACCCATGTTGCGGGGCGAGATCCGTATTAACGCGAAATTTGTCAAATTTTCACGCGACACACGAACTGTGATATACGACAACAGTGATACACCAAGAGTGACTGTAAATCATTGTGAGTCGAACTGTAATGACTATTTATTCGAGTTTAATGAATAAATACATTATTATATAAAACGATATCCTGAGTGTCAGAAATCATTCGACGATATTCTGTGACCTATCCTGAGTCACCTTCCAAGCGGGAGATTCACGCGTAATCACAATTCCTGCGGAACTTAAGTGCGAGTAAATGCACATTGCTTGCGATATAAGCAAACGGTATACGATACTTCTATGAATAATGTCATGAATATCATTAAACACGAATGATATTCATGACATTATTCATGGATACTACTGTACCTGTAAAACAGGTGCTAGGAGTATTGGCTCGTGTGCTCACGTTGCCAGTATATTATGGTTTCTTGGATACGCACGTCATGAACCAAATGTTTCATATCCTGCTACGTCTCTACTGCATAACATTTTGGATGCATCTAATAGAGCGCAGCCTATCAATTCAAATGATGCTATGGAACTAGATGAATAGATGAGCGGTAAGAGGCAAGGGGACTCACGTAAAAAAAGCACACCGAATCGTGAGAGGCAAGGGGACTCACGTACAAAAAGCACCCCAAAGGAGTCTAAAATCGCACTGCAACCTCAACGTGGTAGACTCCGGTAACTATAATATAGGCTAATCGCAGGTGTAATAAGAACACTCAATGTCATTGTTTCTATTTAACAGTGCTTGTTTTTTCATAACTAAGAGTCAAGCTACTGGAATAGGTTTCGCTATCAGTCATTTGTTTATTGCTTATTTTAAAACAAATAATGCGTTATATAGGAAAACGCTATCCGTTATGATTTTCTCCACAGAATTCAAATCAGCAATCAGTTCTTGTAAACAATGATTTTCAAATTGTTTAAACAATGATTTTCAAATTGTTTAAACAATACTGTCATAAACAATTTATTTCTTAACTACTTTGTTCACTGAAAATTCATATTCCCTTATAATTGTAACCGGATTGATCCGAAAGTGATATCTTTGCTGGTCTGACCTTAGGCTTTTGAAGGGTTGAAACGACGAAACTGTCCATTTTTTGACATTTTGTCTGAGGAAACATTTGTTCAGTGACCCAAAAGGTACAACATATTCAAAATTCAGCCATTTTCACCGGGGCCCAATTTCCTGGGGTTTTGTGCGGGGTCGTTTCTCGTTCAACAATAACGAGCGGTACATAGATACCAATTGTAACGGTAACGACACATCGTGTGCGTGAATTGAAATATTGTAATAAATATAACAGTTAACGATTTATAATAAATAATTCGTTTTTAGTGAAGTCGTGTCTCAAGATTAATTTAACATACTTACCTTCTACTCACCTTGTCCCTCGGCGATGATCCATCGTTGTTCAGCGACTCCTTGGTATGCGGTGAAGCGAGGATCCTGGGAAGTTCAGCAGCGGCGGTGATCCATCCTGGACAGGAACCTGAAACAAAAGAATAAATTAGAGTATAGTTAATAATCGAGGCGAGCAGCGATCCGGTATGCGGTAATGCGAGGATCCGGGGAGCACAGCGACGGTGATGGTCCATCTCGGGCATCCACCTGAAACACAAAGCGAATATTTAGGTATCGTTAACAATACATGCGAGCGGTAATCCGGTATGCGGTAAAGCGAGGATCCGGGGAGGCGCAGCGACGGTGACAATCCGTCTTGGACATCCACCTGCAACAAACGGGAGAAATTACCCTAATTAATATTAGAGATTAAATCTCTAGCACACCTTCTCGGTAGTTATAGGTTAAACCGAGTGGCGACCGTCTGATAGGAAGTGATATCGCGTCTCCCGCACTCTCAAACGGCCACGTCCGGCTACAGTAATTGAGGGGCGAGTAACGCAAGCTACGCAGTTGCGGACCGACACACACGTGAGAAGAACCTGCAGGGTTTGAGATTCCCCGAGTGGCGAGCAGGCAACCGTCCGACGTCATCACGAGGTGGACGACGACAGCGCCTGACGACACAAGAAAATTCGTCAAAATGGCGACCGTGACAGCACACGTATACCGTGTCTGCATTGCGTAGTGCAGAGTCTTCAGATACAGTGCGCGTAAAGTTACGGCACACCAAGCCACTACAGAACCTATCGGGATATCGCGACCGCAAATCAAAGTGCGAAACGTGTTGTAACAACGTGCGCGAAAAGTGCGAAATCGTGCGGCGACGAATAGCCAAAGCGGTATAACAATTCGTACGAAAAGCGTACGAACGCGTAGTGCGCGACAAAGGTCACGACCGATAGCAGTTAGTGCGATAAAGCACCAAGTGCGTGAAGCACAGCGGATGCGAGAGTGCATCGTGAGTGAAGTGCGGACATCAGAGAAACCGAGAAGACATACCGAGACGTCAATACAACGTGCGACAAACGAACCCGAGGTCGTCGCGCGCGCGCATGCGACCTTCACCAACGCGTTGAAACCTCGTACGGACGGGCGAGGGCGAACTCGGATTTCGAACGGTGTAACCGACAACGGTCAACATAGGGCCGAAAGCAAGAAGAAGAGGAAGAACGAGTTGCGTCAGAACAGGACGCATGGCGACGGTAGGTCGAACACCGCCCAGAGTGCACACAAGGTCACAAGGACCAACGCCAGACGAGCGGGATAATCGACAAGAAGAAACGGAAGATCAAGAGCTCCACGAGCTAGATCTGTTATCAGTGAATGCCGAAATTGGCCAAGCGGAAGCGGTCAATCTCAGCAGGGAGAGAGCAATGGAGAATCTAACGGAAAACGAACAGCAACTGATGTTGCAGGTACAACAATTGACGGCAGAGTTGGAGATGCGGGCCGTGCAAACGAGACGTAATTCCGCCGCATCACCGAATACGGAGCGCGGTCCGGCGGGCAAGAGTACCGCACAAAAAACGGGCGAGCGCGCGTACAGTGGCGTGAACGCGCACGAGGAGAAGCACATGGAAATGGTCCCACTACAAGCTCGACTGCCGAGAGGAGGGTGGATTAGAAGTCCATTCGATGAACTATCATACAAAGGAAAATCGGACAAACAAAATCCGATTAGATTTCTCGAGAAATTTGAGAATCTAGCCAGATACGAAGGCGTATCCGAAGAAGAGCAACTCTTCTTTTTTGGCAAGTACATGAAAGGAGCTGCCAGTCAGTGGCATGAGCTGCAATATGCAGAAGATATATATGATATCAAGGAGAAATTCAAGCAGCACTTTTGGGGCTGCCAAGCGCAGATGCGCTTTAGACAGCAGGTCTACTTCGGCAGGTACAAGCCGGGAGAAGCATTCATGACGGAGTACGCACTCGACATGGCGAGGCAAGCCAAGACATTAGTCCCGCCGATGACAGACGAAGAAGTGGTTCAGACCCTGAGAGAACACTTCGACAGTGACATCGCGCGAGAACTACGATCTTCGGTAGTGCGAAACGTCAACGAGATGATCAGCATGTTGGACACGCTGGAGAATGAGAGAGAGACAAGAAGAATGCGCACAGAATGTAGGATAAGCCGACAAGTCGCGTGGAATACGGCCCAGAGCGATCCACCAACCGTAACACATACGCGAGGGACGACGGACGTCGAGACAATTTCTCCAGACGCGACGCGACGAGAACTTCGCCGCAAACAAAGTCGACCAGCTGGCGAAAGACGGACTCACCCGCGATGAAGCAACGAGAAAGAGTGGACATCGTCGAAGAGCCGGACAGCGACGACAGTCAGGCAAAACCGAGGATAACAAGATACACGAGGGATAAAGACAATTATCCCAAGAAAGAGGTATTAACGAAAGGATACCGAGCGGAGAAAGAAGAAAAGATACAACGAGACGACCGCGGGAGAAAACTCGCGGCGATAACGGCGAAGAGAGACGCGAGAAAAGAAGAAGACGGAGAGGAAAGTGCCCTTTCCGACGCGAGCGACAAGGAATGTTGCATAATAACGCAGACGTTTGACGAGAAGGAGAAGAAACGCGAACCGTCGACCCTGAATAACACCAGGGGAACAGTCCGCGAAACAAGAGACGAGACGCGTGCCAGATCAGACGGGAAAACCCAGTCTGACGGGGAGCCCGTGAAGATCGCGAATGACGGGGAGTCGAATGGAAGATCGACAGGAGAGACGGAGGTTACAAGTACGCGCATGAATGACTGTGGGATAGAAACGGAGAGCGAAACCGTATTGCAAAGACAGTCGCGAGTGATACGCGCGAGCCCGCGAGAACAGAGTGCGACGCAACTTAACCAGCCGAGAGATCCATCGGTGTTGGTAGTGCGCGAGCTAACGTGCGGGAACGCGAATCGGGACAGGCGAGAGATACGCGATCTGGCAGACAGCTCAAGTGCGCGACAGCCTGAATCGCAAAACGTCAGCGCGATCCGCGAACGTGACCGAGGTCGAGAGTGCGCTGAGACGAATTCGGCAAGCCGTCACACGTCGATAGTGCGCGAGTTGACGTGCGAGAACGCGAATCAACCGAGATTCGTGAGACGCGATCGAGCAAGCGAGACGAGCGTACGACCAAAAGAGACGCAAAGTAAAAGTGCTAGCCACGACCAAGCGCAAAGTCGGGAGCGCGCCGAGACGAGTCCAGCAAACCGTCACATGTCGATAGTGCGCGAATCGACAAACGAGAGCGCGAGCCAGTCAAGGCCCGTGAGACGCGGTCTAGAAAGCGACACGAGTGTACGACACGGTGAATCGCAAAGCGTGAGTGCGAATCGCGATCGAGATCAGAGTCGAGACCGCGTTGAGACAAGTTCGACGAGCCGTCACACGCTAGTGTTCAGTGAGCGCGAGACGTGCGAAAGCGAAAGCGAGCGACAGAAGCGAGTGAGCGGCAGTGAAGTGAGGGATTACGGTCATTTGGTGAGCCACTCGACCACTGACCAATTGCGAAGAGACGGGATGGACGGCGACCAACGAAAGCGTCCTGATGAGGATCCCACCGCGATGGAGGACATCCTTGATGATGAACTGCTGGCCCGGCTGGAGGCGGGGTTCCGGCAGATTTTGAATAGGCGGGTGTACCGCCTTAACAGGCGATACACAGAATTAGCGGTTCGAATGCTGGAGCGCTACGCGGAAGCCCTCCCGCCAACGCCAACCGTTACGGCGGAGCAACTGGCGCGATCTCGAGCCCGAGTTAACCAAATACTCGGGCAGATCGAGGCCAACGAGGTGGAGCGTGACCACAAGGTCGAGGAGGCATGTGACATCCAGGTCCCCGACCCGGACAACGAAGGGGACACGGCGACAGTTATCATCCTGACATCTATTGGATGGCCGGACAATGCCGCCCGACGGCCATTCCGGATACGATTAGACGTCGCCCCTGAGGGTGTTGCAGTTCGCGTCACGCCGGCACGGCGAGACAACGCGGAACCGGAGATGCCGGCCCAGACAGACGAGGGTCAGGAGCAGCCCCATGGAGGCGCAGTGCCAGATGAGCCGGTGGCCAGAACCGTGGACATCGTTGCGAGTAACTTGGAGCTGGCGCCGGAAGAGAAGCAGCCGGAGCTGCAAAACGCTAGAGTGGGCGCGCCAGCAGCGGACGCGGGGGACGAAGAACCGCAGGAGGAAACAAGGCAGCTGGGCCCACCAGAGGACAAGGCCGAAACAACACCAGGGCCTGGTGCAACAAGCCTAGTCGACCTACGGGTCAACATGGAGGCGCGAACACAGCGCACGACTACTCCAGGGGTCTACTCGATCCTATTGGAGTCTGTCTCAGACGCAGAGATGGTGATTTGGACGCCGAGCGAATGCCGTACCCCGAGATATCGAGGGAAGGACATAGTGAGTTGCCGCGAGCTTTTGCAACAGCATCCCGAAACGATGTCCAGCTCCTCCGACGAGGAGACAGATGAAAAGCCGCCATCCGCAGACCAGACAATCACCGAACGGCCAACAGCAGAACCGAAGGGCGGGGTCATGGAGTCCCAGCCCACCGCAGTCGCAGGACACGGTGCAACCGACGGTTGGAGGAGTGACACATCAAGCGGACAGGGAGCCGCCCCGCAACACCGCCGAGAGGAAGCCCCCTGCAAGGAACACCCGGCGGGAGGCTCACCCCGAGCCAAAGGTCGTCATCATGAAGTTGGCGGACCGAGCGGCCCTGTGGTACGCGGCAGGCCACGCCAGGATCGACGCGGAGGATAACGGCCCGGGAAAGACCGATCTGGAGGACGACGGAACGACAACACGTGTGCTCCGTCCTCCCTTAACCCCGAGCGACAGGCGAGAGTGAGATTGTCGACTCATGTCCCCACGTTAGTGTAAGGTTACTATATGCGGTTATACTAGTTTATTTTGAGACGCCACAGGCGTAAAAGCGACTTTTTGTTATTATTATATATCTTATTATTCTTTTCATTTCTTTCATTTCGGCCATTTTGCCCCGAGAGGCACGGCGAGCACTCGGCGTCGGGCGTGTAACGCCAATATTGTACTAAAAATAGGAATAAAATATATTAAATCATACCACATGTTCCGCCGATATTATTTCGCGGCCGGCCTTTTTCGCGTATTTCAGGTGCTACGAAACATGCGAGTGCGCAAGCTGCGGATCCGAGATAGGAAGCCCAGAGAACCAGACTCGAGACGCGACCGGCAAAGTAACGGGCGAACTGCATGCGCGACCCGCGAAATTCAAGGCCATCAGCTTCACATAATTTATCTCGTAACAGGGGTACAAGGAGACCCCACATCCGCGATTGCATGCATAACGGGCGAATTGCATGCGCGGCCCGCAAAATTCAAGGCCATCAGCCTCTCGCATAATTTGTCTCGTGACAGGGGTACAGGGAGACCCCAAATCCACGATTGCATGCATAATGGGCGAATTACGTGCGCGGCCCGCTAAATTCAAGGCCATCAGCCTATTGCGTAAAATTTCTTGCAGAGGGGGTACAGATGGACCCCAGAATGGCGAACGATGAATTGTCGGGCGAATCGGTCACACGGCCCGAGAAATCGGGGGCCGTGAGTACTATCGATTAATGACGCACGCAAAGTTGCTCGGGAGGACACCAGAAGTGCCGTTCCGGGGTCCGCAGCGAGAAAAATAACCGCGGCCTGCGATCTTCCGGGCCACGCGTCATTCACGAACAAAAAGATGCCAAGCGGGCCAATAGGGCCACAATAAGACCATCGGTCATGGCAGAATTGTAAGAAACCCAACGGCCCGGGAAATGGCGGGCCATGTGTTAAAAAACGCCCGCGATCGGCGGAATCGTCTCCGGGCCATACGGCGAGCGTTTCGGCGGGGCCACGACGTCCTAGCGCCGGGGGTCGCCGAGATTGGGGGCCGCATTATTGTAAGCGTGAGCAACGCAGACTTGCGATCATAATTCAATTTAATTATTGTAAGTTCACGCGAAAGGCAAGTTCTCCTGACGGGAATACCTCATGTCGGAGAAAGGAATGGAATTCGATGGGAGCTCGCGCGTAAGCATGTTTGTTTAACTCGGGCCTCCGGAATGCGGAGGAAAAACTTGTTTTCGCGCCAGCACGCGGCAATGCAAAACATGTTTGTCAAAATTGGGTCTCCGGAATGCGGAGGAAAAACTTGTTTTCGCGCCAGCACGCGGCAATGCAAAACATGTTTGTCAAAATTGGGTCTCCGGAATGCGGAGGAAAAACTTGTTTTCGCGCCGGCACACAACATGTTTATCAAAATTGGGTCTCCGAAACGCGGAGGAGGGGCTTGTTTTCGCGTGAGCACGCAGCGGCGCACAATGGGCCCACACCTACCGGGGGTGATCGAGCGAGCGTACCGCGCAAGCGCGGCGAGCGATGTGCGGAGGTAGAGAACGAGAATCGAGGTCTTTTTCCTGGGAAGGGTCTTAGCGTGCGGACGTGCTAAAGACTCTCGCTTAAAACCGGGACATACCCGCGAGCGGCGCGTAATTCCGCAAAGTTTGTAACGCACCGACGTGCAAATCTGAAAAGAAATAAATTCAGTAAAAAACAGAGCGTAGAGTCTGTGTAATAAAATTACTCACCCTGTGTTATCCATCCTCGAGAGTATCCTGGTCAGTTCGGCGATCTCAGACATCCTGTCCAACGACGTTCCGGCGATCCAGCGACGGCGGCGACAAAGGCGATCCAGTGGGCGGCGAGATTCATTCGGCGTATCCAGCAAGGAACCTGAAACAAAGAAAGGGGAAATTAGTCAAGACCTGCAAAAGGTTTGTCAAATACGTAACCTTCTCGGTAGGTTTTGGTTAAACCGAGTGGCGACCGATAAATTTACACGGTTAAGACGAGTGAGTCGTAGTGAGATCGCGTCCTATAACGGTCAGATCGAGAAATTTCCGAATCTAAATTCAACTTAGTTAATAGATAAATCGACTGTCCGGTTACAACGGGACCCTCGGAGAAGTGGTGGAAGATGGGGCGGCCCAGTGGACAAACGAAGCGCAAGCGTCGGGCGGTCAAGTAGGTGGCATGCCGACGCCAACACCGACAAGTCAAGCGGCGACCACGATCCGTCATGAAGGGGCGGTAACACCCCGCAAGCCGATAGAGGGGTGAGCGAGCGTAGAGCCGCAAAGGTGGCGAACGAAAAGAATCGCGGCGTGCAGGAGAGTGAGAGAAAGGTGTCGCGGGAAGCCAGGCGCGATGAGCGGCATAAGCGGAGAAGGGAGGAGCGCCGAAAATCACGAGAGCGGCGCCGGAAAATTGAGAAGCGTACCAGCCGCAAAATAAAAGGAGAGGATAATCCGAAGCTGGGGAAATCTCCCAACCTCGGATTGACGGGGAGAGTGCGACCGCACGCTTCCCGAGCGCAGATACAAATGAGGGGATCGCCGCGGGTAGTGTTAGAGCGCGTGGCGATACCTGATAAGGCGGCTGCAGGAGGCGACGAGCAGCCGGCGGTGTCGTGCGAACGACTTCCGGATGTGCCGGTGATCCCGCATAGCGTGGAGCCAACGCCGGAGCGGCGCGAGGGAACGAGTGTGGCGCCGACGATTCCAGAGGGTCCAGCGGGGGTGCCGGTCATTTGGGTGCTCGATCAGCCGTCGGACGATTTTTTGAGCCCGGACAGCGACGGAGTTTCCGACCTGGACCAGCCACGCTGCCAGTAAGGGGCCGGGGTAACGTAGATAGCGAGCGTGTGCGAAGCCAAAACGGCGATTACCTTTTAGTTTTTCGTTTAGATAGCCATTGGCGCTGTTTTCCGTTTGTTCAGTTTGATTTTGTATTATGGTGAAAGGCTCCTAGTTCAACGATGGCGTATAAAATAGTCATAGGGATATGCCCATCGGGCACGGCCACTTGGCCTGTTGCGTTAATTATAAGATCATTATTCGGTTCATTTCGCCCAGTTCTTCTTTTATTTTTTTTCGGTTCACGTCAGTAAGGTTATTATGTTCAAATGTGTTTTCTTTTAACGCGCGCGAGAATCGGGCGAAAAATCGCGCGAAACGGCATGAGCTACACACAATCTCCAGGAAATAGTGACGCGACGGTGACCGGAGCGACCTAGTACACAATCTAGGTAGGTCGGCGTCAACGGGCGATAACGCGTGCATAAACTAGATTCAGAGAGCTTATCTTCGAGACGAGCTGATAAAAACGGGTTCGCGAGGACCTGGTACACATCCTAAATAGGTCGGCGCCAATGTGCGACAACGCTTACGGAAACTAGTTCCGGGAAGCTTATCTTCAAGGCGAGTTTGTGAATACGCGTTCGCGGAGACCTAGTATACATCATAAGTAGGTCGGCGTCAATGTCCGATAACGCATGCGGAAATTAGCGTTGGAGAGATCATCTTCGAGATGAGTCGGCGAAATCGTATTTCTAGAGACCTGGTATACATCCTAAGTTGGTCGGCGTCAATGTACGGCAGCGCGCGCGGAAACTGGCTTTCCAAAGGTCATCTTCGAGACGTGATTGCGGAGACGTCTTCGAGAGGACCTGGTACACGCGCCTAGCGGGTCGGCGTCAACGGCGGAGAACCCAAAACGTCCACGGACACTTTCTCCGAGGAAGTCGATCGCCAATGAGTCGGGGAGCATCCCCGAGAGGGAGCGCATAGGTCGGCGTCAACCTCCGAGGAAAACTTAAAAATGTGACAACCTGGTGCAGCGGTGCCAGCTGAGGAGGACCACCACGTGGTACTGGCAGTGAAAATTTCCATGTCGGGGCCCCCAGATGGAAGCCACAGAGCACGGACGCGTCAACCACGCGAAAACAGCATGTCGGCATGCGTGAAAACATGCAAAAACTGTTAGAAAAAGTTATGGCGTGATCGCGAGCGGCGAATAACAACCCAAGAGTGGGGATGGCTCGAGTAGTGGGGAGCCAAGGCGAGATACATTTTTTTTTTTTTTTTTTTACGCAGGGAAATCTTCCACTACTGGGATCCCGAGGGCCGGAGCCCCCGGTTTGCCCAGTAGCCCCCCTTCCGGGAGGAAGACCCCCTCAAACCCCGGGGTAGGACCGAGGGGAGTGTGGGATTGCATAGCATGCACATCGCCTACGATTCTGCATGCATGCCCTGCCCACTAAAACCCTGCGGGTGTCCTACCTGGCATCGCTGGGGAGTGCCCGGGAACATTGATTATTGCGTCCGGTGCACTCCCCGATGCCGAGCCTTTCGGCTCCCAGCGCTGAGCCTTTGGGGCTCTGTGGCTCAGCGAGCCAATATATCTGTTTGCGGCGGGGTGTGGACACCACCCACCCCGCCGTCCCTCTCGTTGTTACGGGAGTCTATGGGTCGACGCCCCGGAGTCCCCGCCGGGGCGTCTACCTCCCATCCTCCGGGCGCTTTCCCCGTCGGGGGAAGGCGCCCGGAGGTACGGCACCACTCCTGCTGCCCTTTTGTGGGCAGCGGTGCTCCCCCGGCGTCGTAAGCGGGCAGAGGGGGCGGGCGGGCCCTGCTCCCAGGGAAGCGGGGACCCGCAAATATTCCTGTCGGGATGGGTCCGTTGCTAAAGCGGGGGGGGGGGGAAAGGTTCACATCTCCCCGCGGCGACGGGCCCCACCCGAAAGGGGGCGGATAAGAACAACGCCGAACGGAGAGCAGGCTAGTACGGGCCCGCAGTCGCCCCGGTGTTCCTCCGTTAACGGGGGGAGCGGGCCTCCAATGAGTGGTAAGGCCCGCGGCAACCGGGACAGACCTCCGCCGGCTATCATCCGCCCCCTCCCTACCGTCATCTGTCCTCCTCGTCTGAAGAGGAGGACAGGACACGCGGACCACAGCGCCGTTTGGGCGGCAACCGTGGCCCGCTGTCATCCTCACTACTGCCGCCGCCGCCCGCGCGACGGCGCAACGCACAACGCCGCATCAACGGCGGCGACGGCCGCCCCAGACCCCCCGCAGGCGAGATACATTGTTCGAGGCAGTCTCTCGGATACAGGCGTAGCGTGCGGACGTATTACGCTCTGTATATAACAACCGGGTACTCCCGCGCGACGCGCGTTAAATTTCTCGTTCAACAATAGCGAGCGGTACATATACCAATTGTAACGGTAACAACACATCGTGTGCGTGATTTGAAATATTGTAATAAATACAACAGTTAACGATTTATAATAAATAATTCGTCTTTAGTGAAGTCGTGTCTCAAGATTAATTTAACATACTTACCTTCTACTCACCTTGTCCTTCGGCGATGATCCATCGTTGTTCAGCTACTCCTTAGTATGCGGTAATGCGAGGATCCGGGGAAGTTCAGCAGTGGCGACGATCCATCCTGGGCAGGAGCCTGAAACAGAAGAAAATTATTAGTATAGTTAATAATCGAGACCAGCGGATATCCGGTATGCGGTAATGCGAGGATCCGGGGAGCACAGCGACGGTGATGGTCCATCTCGGGCATCCACCTGAAACACAAAGCGAATATTTAGGTATCGTTAACAATACATGCGAGCGGTAATCCGGTATGCGGTAAAGCGAGGATCCGGGGAAACGCAGCAAAGGCAAGCAGCTACCCGGTATGCGGTGAAGCGAGGATCCGGGGAGGCGCAGCGACGGTGACGATCCATCTTGGACATCCACCTGCAACAGACGGGAGAAATTACCCTAATTAATATTAGAGATTAAATCTCTAGCACACCTTCTCGGTAGTTATAGGTTAAACCGAGTGGCGACCGTCTGATAGGAAGTGTTCGAGAGCGCGCGGTAACGCGAGGAAGCGCGAGATTGTAAGGACGACCACAAAAAAAAGGGGAGAACAGCCAGTTTACGTTTATCAAAGTTCAATAAAACATATATTATGAAAGTCTATTTACACTTGTTTACAAAAGTTTCTTCGTTTTAGCAACGGAACGACGCCGTGAGAGCGCGAACTGAATTTAACAGCGAGATGCGTGAAGCAAAGCAGAGCGTGTTTTAAAGCGGTGCGCGAATGCGGTGTGCGAAAGCGGTATGCGAAAGCGAAAGCGGTATGACTTAATGCTGCGAGTGATCCGCGAACAAGAAGACAAAATCCGCTTGCCGTCGTGGCAAGCTCTTTTATAGTCAGGCAGGTTGTCGTCATCGCCAAGTATTTGAGAGCGAGCGGTGTCAGGCGATTGGCAGACGGCTGTCAACGTCACCGCATCGTCAACGCGAGACGATACTTTGCTGGCCGGCCGTTAGCAAAGTTGTTTGTTTTTATTTGGTGTTTGTTACATCGATAATGTATAATGTGGGCTTCTAAGTGAAAACAGTGGCGTTCTTGAAACGTCCCGGAAAGATATAAACAAGAAATGTTTTTGGAGAAGCCCACATTATCACGCAAATAACTTACATGTAGGAAATAGGAAAAATAATAAATGCGAAGGCACCCGCGTTGTGCCTTCCCGCTCAACAATTAAATGCACGAATATAATGAGATCGCGATCTCAAACATTCCCGCCCGCCTCGTCATTACGTGACGAAACTAAACGGTGCGCTCGATGGTGCAACGGGAGTCGCGGCAGAGGTTATCGATAGTAGATCAATTCGCGATACTTGCGAGGCCAGCGCGAGCGACAGCGGCCATCCTGGATTAAACGCGGCTGCGCAATGTCATTACACGTGGTGAGATCGAGCGAGAAACACATTTCGCAAATCGCAAATTAAGTGCCGTGAAGAGTTCTGCGCCCAGTGAAAAGTGAAGTGACGCGAGTGAATGATGGGGCAAAAGTGAGGCGAACGAAAGACATTGGCGGAAGGCCGACAAAACAATTACGCGACGTGAATTTTAACTGGCAGAAGGCCAACAAAACCATTACGCGAGTGAAAAGTGCGAGTGAAAACAATTACGCAAGTGCGTGACAGTGATCTCACGCATCTTCCGGCGATGGCTGGTTGTTGATCCCTGGAAGGAGCACGAGTTTGCACAGGGGTCGGACCAGCTCTGAAGTGGAGGTCCGAATTGTCGCCACTCGGACGATGCCGTCGTCTCCGGGGTGCAGGCGGGTGATACGGGCGAGAGGCCATCGACTCGGAGGTGTGCTCTCAGCACGAATCAGGCACAGAGATCCGACGGCAGGCGCTTCCTCGGTTTTGAGCCATTTCGGGCGTGCGGTCATCCCGTTTATGTATTCGCGCGACCACCGTAACCAGAAGTGATCGCGCATTTTTTGAAGGTGTTGCCACCGGGAAAGTGAGCTGTCAGCGGTATCGGTCAGGGACGGCTCGGGAACGGCTAGGAGGGGCGCTCCGATTAGGAAATGTCCTGGCGTGAGAGCGGAGATGTCGTCCGGATCATCGGACAGAGCCTGCAGCGGCCTGGAATTTAGGCAGGCTTCGACCTGCGCGAGGAAAGTGCTCATTTCCTCGTACGTGAGGGTGGTCTCGCCAATGACCCGACGGAGATGATACTTCGTTGATTTGACGGCAGCTTTCCCACAGGCCCCCGAAGTGCGGTGCGGCTGGCGGATTAAAGTGCCATTTTATGCCCTCTGTAGCGGCGATGTGCGCAAGGCGACGGCCGTCGGCAGACGAAGCTCGGAAGAATTCTTTCAGGACGCGGTCCGCCCCCACGAAATTGGTGCCGCAATCCGAGTAGAGTTCCTCGCAAAGGCCCCTCCGGGAAATGAAGCGGCGGAGAGCGGCGAGGAATGCTTCCGTCGTGTAGTCCGACACCACGTCTAGATGCACCGCCTTGGTGCTGAGACATACGAACACGGCGATGAAGGCTTTGTGTGCTCGGTGGCCGCGGCCCTTGCTCGTGCGGATGAGGATCGGGCCGGCGTAATCCAGGCCGGTCCGGAGAAACGGGCGTGCAGGAGTTACTCGTCCCTTTGGGAGATTGCCCATTGGAGGTTGCGGAACGGTCGCTCGCCAGCGGGTGCACGTTACACAGCGATGCAGCCGCTGTTTGACAACGGAGCGACCTCGCGGGATCCAGAAGCGGAGGCGAATCAGGCCCAGGGTGAGCTGCACTCCTCCGTGCAGCGTCCGACGGTGACAAGAGTCGATGATTAAGCGAGTGAGCCAAGAAGAAGGTGCGATCAAGGGATGTCGCTCATCGTATGGAAGCAAGGCATGCTTGAGGCGTCCTCCGACTCTCAGAACGCCGTGGTCATCCTGAAATGGACTTAGGCTTGCCAGCGAACTTCTACGGGACACGGTGCGGTTTGCGGAGAGTGATGCTATCTCCTCGGCGAAGTGCAGGGCTTGTACCGCGCGAAGCCAGAGCAGCAGTGCCTCGTCGATCTCATGTGCTTGTAGTGAAAGTGCGGTGGTGCGGTGAGTGGTGTGTCGCCAACGAGAGCACCACGCCGTGACTCGTAGAAGTCGGTGCAGGGAAGAAAACCGGAGTAACGTCTCTGGTTCCGCCGCGATTTCCTCAGTGGCGAGGTGTGCGACAACTCTCTGCTCGGGTAGCTCACTGTCCGGCATTTCACGGCTCTCGTTCGGCCACTGGGATCGATCCTTGCAGAGCCATGCGGGTCCAGTCCACCACAAGGGATGTTTTAGTAGTTCTCCCGGAGCGATCCCTCTGGAGGCGCAGTCGGCCGGGTTGTCCCGCCCGGGGACATGTCGCCATTGAACGTCCGGAATCTTTTCTTGGATATAGGCCACGCGGTTTGCCACGTAGGTTTTCCAGCGGGAAGCGTGTCCTCTGATCCAGTGGAGTGCTACTTCGGAGTCGGACCAAGCAAACGAGGGTACTGTTAACAAACGTAAAATTGAACGCTCGTGACTCATGAGTGAAGTGAGCAAGGCGGCTGCATCAAGTTCGAGGCGAGGCAGTGTTACCTGCCTGACCGGTGCCACCTTGCTTTTGGCAACTAGCAAATGAAGTGCTACGGTGCCGCCCTGGGTGATGCGGAGGTACACGGCTGCGGCGTATCCTCGCTCGGACGCGTCGGCGAAGCCGTGCAGCTCTAATTGAGCGCCCTCGTCACCACTGCCAAGCCAGCGGTTTACGCGCAGGCTGGCGAGGAGCGGCAGCTCCTCGAGGAAGGTCTTCCAGTTTTGCGCGTCGGCGGCGGGAAGCGATTCATCCCATGTGAGTTTCTGGAGCCACGCTGACTGGATCCAGATTTTCGCGCGAATCACGACGGGAGCGAGCCATCCCAAGGGATCAAACAGCCGCGCGGTTTCCGCGAGTACGCGTCGCTTGGTGAAATCAGTGACAGTGCGTGGTTGAATCGCGAACGCGAAAGTGTCCTCGTTCGGGTGCCACAACAGGCCGAGAGTGGAAAAACTTTTATCTTCCCACGAGTGCGGTTCGTGGGGAAGTCGGTGCTCGGGAGGAATTCCCGACAGCACTTCCTCGCAGTTCGCGGCCCATTTTCGCAGCGGAAACCCGCCCGCCGTGCACAATCCGCGGAGCTCGGTCTGTTTAGCGATCGCGGCGGGCAAAGTGTTAGCGCCCGAGACGACGTCGTCCACGTATGTGTCCTCCTCAAGAGCGATCGCTCCCTGAGGGTATCGCGCCCGCTCGTCCTTGGCTAGTTGCTTTAAGGTCCGGAGGGCCAAGAAGGGTGAGCACGCGAGGGCCGTAAGTGACCGTCACCAGCCAGAACACGCACACGAGAGCGGCGAGCGCGAAGCGCCAGAGGATGCACTGGTACTTTCGATCGTCTGGGTGAATGAGGATTTGCCTGTACATCTTTTCGATGTCTGTGACGAACGCGTAGCGGTGCCAGCGCCAGCGCCCCAGAACGTCGGCCAGAGCGGGCAGCAGATTGGCGCCCACGAGTAAGTAGCCATTCAACGACTCACCGGACGTCGTTTTTTGCGACCCGTTGAATACCACTCGGAGTTTGGTGGAGGTGCTTGATTCTCGAAGCACTCCGTGATGAGGTAGGAAACAACCGTCCGCGTTTTCGTTGGAAACAGTGGCTAACTCCATGTGTTTCAGGTCGTGGTACTCCTTCAGAAACTTGCGGTAGAGCTCGCCGAATCGTGAGTCCCTCTGGCATTTCCGCTCCATCGCGGTCAGCAGGCGCTCAGCTGGTCGGCGAGTGTCAGAAAGCTTCGTCGGCACTTTGGAAAACGGCAGTCTGACGACGTACCTTCCCGTCTTCGTGCGGGAGTGAGTGCGCACGAAGAAGTCCTCGCACTGCTGTTCTTCGGGTGAGAGAGCGGCGGGAGCGGAAGGTTCGGCTTCCTGCTCCCAGAAGCGGCGTACGAGTTCCGACAGCTCGTGGTCTACTGTCACCGGGAAGCTACCGCGTGCGTGAAGAGCTGAGGCGCCGCAGCCTCCGGAAAGGATCCATCCGAGGGCGGTTTCTTCTGCGCGATCGGAGCATTCGATTCGCCCCTGCGGATGCCCTCCTCGAGGATGGTGGAGCAGACTTCCGCTCCAAGGAGTATCTCGACCGGATCGCTAGCAGAAAACTGCGCATCGGCCAGCGGCAGCCCTTTGATGTGGGGCCACGTGGAAGAGCCTCGTGTGGTCGAGCCCTGATAGAGTGTGAGACGGGGCAGCACGAACGCGACGGCGGTTATCGCAGCCCCGGTTGTATTAGACGTGAGGTTTACCGTCACCTTTCCGCGGGTTGACCCGGATTTCGAGCCTCCAATGCCGAAGATCGAGACGGCGGACCGCTCGCGTTGCAGGTGCAAGCGCTGCACGAGTGATTCGGCGATGATCGAGACCTCGGATCCTTGATCGATGAGGACTCGTGTCGGATGAGGATTTCCGTAGCGGTCGGCGATGGTCACTCGCGCGGTTGCAAGCAGGATCGCCTTGCGGTCGTCAGCAGTCGCACGGGCGGACAGCGCGCTGACCTCTGTGGACGATGTTGCGGGGACGTATGCCTCGTGCAGCATCGTGTGATGACGCGCCTTACACGTAAAACATTCTTCGGGGATTGGCATTTCGCGACGGGGTGATTCCCTAGGCAGTTGAAGCACAGCCGGCTGGACTCCACGACTGCCTTACGATCCGCGGCGGATTTCGCTTTGAACTCGCAGCACGTCATGATTGAGTGCTGTCCTTTGCACAGCGTGCACTGCGGATCGAGACCGTTTCTTTTACCGGGATTCGCGACGTGAGTTTTCGCGGATCGAGTGGAATCAGCGGGTTTCACGGCGGATTTCGGTTTCGCGGCGTTTAGCGTGAGAATGCGCTTCGATATGAAGTTCGTCAGTGCGTCGTGCTCCGGCGGATCGGTGGAGTCGCAAGTGGACGATTCCCACTCGAGTCGCGTTCGCGGATCGAAGAGCTCGACAACCAGGTGGTTGAAGAGGTCCATCCCATGAGACTCGATGGGCCTTCCGATGCTTTCCTGAGCATTGGCAGCGGTTGTGACGGCATTGTGGATGCGGCTCAGCTCCTCAGCGGTTTCTCCCTTCATTTTCGCCTCGGTGGTAACGAGGCGAAGTTGGAGCGTATCAACTCCCTTTTATTTTCATAATGCTTGCTTAAGATCGACCACGCGCGGTCGTAGTTCTCTCCGGTCACCGTTAACGAACGTATCAATTTTTCAGCGGGCCCTTGGAGACACGAGCGGAGGTAATGTAGCTGTTCGACCTTCGAAATAGATGAGTTGCAGATGACCGACCGAAAGAGATCGCGGAAGGACGGCCAGTCCGCATAGGCACCCGAAAACCGCGGTAATTGTATGCGGGGCAGCGAGGTTTTCGACGCGCGTTCGCCCACCTGCTCTGGCACCACGGGTGCCTTGGGCAACGCGGTCTTTAAGGTGCTTGCGAGACCGGAAAGCAGGCTGCGCTGATGCACGTAAGTACTCTCGGTGACGTCTAATATATCATTCTTTGCGTACTCACTTTCGGCGTAGAGGTCTTTGAAACATGCAATGATTAAGTCGTGCTGCGACTCGAATTTCGCCCACAGGTCATCGATGATCCGGATGCAAGTCTGCACGGCGTCGAGGGTGATCTTCTCTGTGCCCATCTTCCTCAGGTTGTCCATGGAGCGGGAGATTCGGCCGTGGATGTCGAGCTGGCTGTTCAGCAAAGCGCTCTGGTCCATGCTCATGCCTGCGGTCGATCTAGCGGAAGCACTCCCGAGTTTGCGGTTGCCGGTTAGGATCCGGCTCGAAGGACCAGAAATGTTCGAGAGCGCGCGGTAACGCGAGGAAGCGCGAGATTGTAAGGACGACCACAAAAAAAAGGGGAGAACAGCCAGTTTACGTTTATCAAAGTTCAATAAAACATATATTATGAAAGTCTATTTACACTTGTTTACAAAAGTTTCTTCGTTTTAGCAACGGAACGACGCCGTGAGAGCGCGAACTGAATTTAACAGCGAGATGCGTGAAGCAAAGCAGAGCGTGTTTTAAAGCGGTGCGCGAATGCGGTGTGCGAAAGCGGTATGCGAAAGCGAAAGCGGTATGACTTAATGCTGCGAGTGATCCGCGAACAAGAAGACAAAATCCGCTTGCCGTCGTGGCAAGCTCTTTTATAGTCAGGCAGGTTGTCGTCATCGCCAAGTATTTGAGAGCGAGCGGTGTCAGGCGATTGGCAGACGGCTGTCAACGTCACCGCATCGTCGACGCGAGACGATACTTTGCTGGCCGGCCGTTAGCAAAGTTGTTTGTTTTTATTTGGTGTTTGTTACATCGATAATGTATAATGTGGGCTTCTAAGTGAAAACAGTGGCGTTCTTGAAACGTCCCGGAAAGATATAAACAAGAAATGCTTTTGGAGAAGCCCACATTATCACGCAAATAAATTACATGTAGGAAATAGGAAAAATAATAAATGCGAAGGCACCCGCGTTGTGCCTTCCCGCTCAACAATTAAATGCACGAATATAATGAGATCGCGATCTCAAACAGGAAGTGATATCGCGTCTCCCGCACTCTCAAACGGCCACGTCCGGTTACAACCTAACCTTGCAGCCGCCCACTTCGGAGTGGCCGCGAGGAGCGCCACAGGGAAATTGCATTGATCCCGGTGGACGAGAGGCCCTTCCGGGCAGACGATGGCTGGTAAACTAGGTAGCTATAAGCCCATAAGGCACGGCCAGTTGGCAATTTTCTCACTCTGCGTTAATAATAAGCCGTGATTCGGTTAATCTTGCCCAGTTTGCCACTTAGTTTCATTTCGGCTCACGCGAGTAATACAAAGATGATAGTTTTGATTTACTTTTGACGCGCGCGAGAATCGGGTGAGAAATCCGCGCGAATAGGCATGAGCCACACACAATCTCCAGGATAAACTCACGCGAGGTCAACGACTAGAACCTGGTGCCCACTCCAGACGAGTCGGCGTCAACGTACGATAACACGTTCGCGAGTTAGTTACGCAAGGGTTTTCTTCACAGCGAGTTGAAGGTAACGGATTTAGAGCAACCTAGTACACGTCCCTAAAAGGTCGGCGTCAAAGTGCGACATCGCGCACGGAAAATAGCTATAGGAGACTTATCTCCGAGAACCGATAGTTGTAACACATTGTTTGAGACCTAGTATACACCTCAGGTAGGTCGGCGTCAATGTCCGATGATGCGTTCGAAATCCAGAGCTTATTTCCGAAATGCGATAATGTGAACGCGTTGCGAGGGACCTGGTACACGTCCCAAGCGGGTCGGCGTCAAGCTGCGATAGCGCGTTCGGCAACTGGAGTTGCAGGGGTCATCTCCGAGAACTGACTGCGGGGACGTCCTCTCGAGGACCTAGGACACGGGCCTAGGGGGTCGGCGTCAAAGTTGGAGGACTAGAAGTGGACCCAGCCATTTTTTGCGGGGAAGTCGGGTGCCAAAGTGTCGAGGGGCATCACAAAGAGGGTGCGCATAGGTCGGCGTCAACGTCGGAGTACTAGAATCGTCCACGGGCATTTTCCCCGGGGAAGTCGACCGCCAACGGACTGAAGAGCATCCCCGAGAGGGTGCGCACAGGTCGGCGTCAACCTCCGACCAAGATTTCAAAAACCGAAAACCTGGTGCAGCGGTGCCGTCTGGGGAGGTCCCACTCATGGTACCTGCAGTGGAAATTTCCATGTCGGGGCCCCACGATAAGAGTTACGGGGCACACACGCGCCAACCACGCGAAAACAGCGTGTCGGCATGTGCAAAACATGCAAAAACGGCTGACGTCAGCGTGGCGTGATCGCGAATATCGAATAACAACCCAAGAGTGGGGATAGCGCGAGTGGTAGGGAGCCACAGCGAGCAACGTTGCTCTTGGCAGTCTATCGGATACAGTCGTAGCGTGCGGACGTTCTACGCACTGTATATAACAACCGGTAACTCCCGCGTGATTGCGCGTTAAATTTCTTGTTTAACAATAGCGAGCGGTAAATAGCTACCATCTGTAAACGACACATTGCGTGCGTGAAGTGAAACATTGTAACAAATACAAAAGTTAACGATTTATAATAAATAATTTGTCTTTAGTGAAAGTCGTGTCTCAAGATTAATTTAACGTACCTTCTACTCAACTTGTCCCACGGCGGTGATACAACGTTGTCCATTGACTCCTTGGTGGTGCGAGACTCCGGGGAAGTTCATCTTCGGCGACAATCCATCCTGGGCAGGAACCTGAAACAGAAGAAAATAAATTAGTATAGTTAATAATCGAGGCCAGCGGATATCCGATACGGAGAGCGCAGCGACGGTGATGGTCCATGGGGCATCTACCTACAACACAAAGCGGATATTTACTTATCGTTAATAATTAATATATGCGAGCGGTAACTTGGTATGCGGTGACGCGAGGATCCAGGGGACGCGGCAACAGTAAGCAGCTATCCGGTATGCAGTGAAGCTAGGATCCGGAGAAGCGGCAGCGACGGTGATGATCCATCGGGGATACACACCTGCAACAGAGGGGAGAAATTACCCTAATTAATATTAGAGATTATATCTCGAGCACATATGCGAGCGGTAACTTGGTATGCGGTAACGCGAGGATCCAGGGGACGCGGCAGGAGTAAGCAGCTACCTGGCATGCGGTGAAGCTAGGATCCGGGGAAGCGGCAGCGACGGTGATGATCCATCTGGGATATCCACCTGCAACAGAGGGGAGAAATTACCCTAATTAATAATAGAGATTATATCTCGAGCACACCTTCTCGGTAGTTATAGGTCAAACCGAGTGGCGACCGTGATTTTGGAAGTGATATCGCGTCTCCCACACTCTCAAACGGCCACGTCCGGCTACAACCTAACCACGATGGCCTTCCTAACGGAGAAATGGGGGTTTCCCGGGAACTACCGAAGTATTACTTCCAGAAGACCCCCATCCGGATGGGGCTTTTGGCCCCCCGTCCAATGAACTTAACATACACACACCGGATGAGACCACCACATCCGGAGACATAATTTCAATTTCAAACCGTTAAGCGGCTCGAACAAAAACTGCCTAACAACTCAAACCGCAGTCCTCTCCGATGCGGGAGATTACTATACACCACGCAAGTCAGTGAAATCAGGAACTAATCAATAAGCTGCCCAGTTGCAGTTGGTAGCCAGGCAGACCGCATAGCAGTTTATACCGCGTTGTCATCCTCAGACCCACCGTCCCCAAAGTGAGCCGCCATATTATCGGGAGCATAATTCTCCTCAGCCTGTCGACGTCTCTCATCCTCTTCTTTCCGACTGATCACTCTCTCTGCAAAACAATTAAATGCCGTCCACGCTTCCCTTGACCTCACGATCGCGCCCACTACCGCGGTGAGGGAGAGGTCTCCACCAATCGCGCTCATCAAGTCCCGCCTTTCCTCCGTCCACTCCGTGCAGGACTGCAACGTGTGTTCTGCAGAGTCTGGCTCGGCCCCGCAATACCCGCATACAGGACTCGGAGCCTTGCCAATCTCCTATATAGGAAGGTCCCGAAACAGCCGTGGCCGGTCAAGATCTGAGTTACACGAAAGGACAGCCCTTCGTGCATACGGTCCAACCATAGATCAAGATGGGGCACTGTCGCCAGCCTGGTTCTCGCACCCGGAAGCCCATCACTCCTCAAGTGTGCCCTCCACTGGTGCCGCAGCCGAACGCTCTCATCATCCCCAATGACCTTCTCCGCCTCATGTGTCCAGGTTCCTTCCTCCTTCAAAGTCTTGATCCTGTCATACATCCGGGACCCGGCAAGCAGGTGAACAGGAGGCACCCTTGCAAGGAGGGTGGCCGCCTCGAGCGACACTGTCCTATATGCAGAAACCACCCTTAGCGCAACAGCTTTTTGCGCCCATAATACTGGAAGACGTTTCTCCTTGGAAGCTGCCAGCTCACCGGCCCACACCGGAGCACCGTATAAGATAACAGAAAGCAACACGTTGTAGTACAACCGTCGCTTGAATTCGGTTGGCCCTCTCAGGTTAGGAATCAGACATCCCAGCGCCCTCGTAACCTTGGTTGCCTTCTGAACAACATATTCAAAATGTGGCTTGAATGTCCAGCCACCATCAATCTTGAGTCCAAGGTATTTCATATGGTTCTTGACTACAATGTCCGTACCGCCAACCCTAAGAGCAGGAAGTCCGCAACGGGGCCCCGCCCTGCCACCAAAGAGAACCGCTTCTGTTTTGGCCTCATTTACTTTAAGGTCCAGGGCCTGAATCCTATCGACAAGACGCCTCAGCTGTCTGTTGGCCAATTCGAAGAGTCGAACCAGGCCATCCGCCACAGCCACCAGCAGGGTGTCATCCGCATAGCAGAAGATATAGCATCCTCTAAAGATGAGCATTCTGAGAATGCTATCAAAGGCCAGGTTCCACAAGAGAGGGCCAAGAACAGACCCCTGTGGAACTCCCGCTGTAACCCTTCTTCGCACAGGCCGGCCATCCGCGGCAAGATACTCAATCCACCGATTCGATAAGTAGGCGTCAATGACCCTACGCAAGTAAGCGGGGAATTTTTTCCTTCTTAGTGCAGCTCTAACGATCCTCCATGGGATGGAGTTGAAGGCATTCGAAATATCGAGGCTGATAGCAAGTGCCTTTTTACCACCGCCAACTGCTCCCTTCGTAATCTTTTTAACCAAGAGTAGTGCATCGTAGGTAGAGCGACCTCTTCTAAAACCAAATTGATTCGGAGATAAATTCGCTTCTGGGTGCTCCTCCATCCGTTGCAGCATCCTTTCCGTGATAATGCGCTCGAAGGCTTTACCAATTTCGCTGATGAGGCATATCGGACGAGCCTTCGGAATGGCCCCTTTAGGAGTGTCCTCCTTTGGTATCAGGACCAGTCTAGCCAGCTTCCATAAGGCCGGGAAAATTCCCCGTTTCAGGCAGGTGGAGAAACAAAGGACAATTTTCTCCAGCATACAATCCGGGATTTTCTTCCATAAGGACAACTTCACCCCGTCGGGGCCCGGTGCTGCATCAGTCCCTTTTCTTACCCTGATCACGCGATGGACCTCTTCCAAGGAGACCGACCATTGATCCTCCCAAACAAAGTTGGATCAGTCAAGAGGAACCAGCTCCCTGCCAGGTGGAAACAGGGAGTCCAGTAAGGGCTCAAGGATCCCCGCATCCAGAGTCTCCGTAAGTCCAGTCCCAGCTGCTCTGAGTTTCTTGAGAACGATCCTGTAAGGCAGGCCCCACGGGTCTTCCTCGATACTCGCGATTAGTTCTTGCCAGGCGGAAGCCTTAGCTCTACTTGTCGCTTGCCTTAGCCTATTTCTTGCTAGTTTGTAGGCAGATCTATTGTTGTCCACCAGATCCGGATGTCCTCTTCTCTTGCTGCGTGTTCAGCGCCTTCTCGCCCCAATGCACTCAGCTCTTAAGCCTGCAATTCCATCATTCCACCAGTAAATTTGCCGTCTAGTACCATGAATTCCAGCACGTGGCACCGACGCCCGACACGCATTATTCATGGCATTATCGAGCCACTCGCCCGGTCCATCCTCGGCAGCAAGCTCCGCCTCCGTGGGGCCGAGGCCGCAACTCCACTCGAGAAAGGTCTCAAACATTTCTTTGTCCATTTTCTTTATATTCCATTTAGGAATAACTCTCCTCCTTGGTCCGTTCTCCCTTGCCAGCACACCATTCACTTTAAACGTGATATATCGGTGATCAGACAAGGTCTCCACGTTCTCCAAGACCCTCCAGTCACCCACAAACCTTGCCACATTGGCGGAAACCCAAGTCAGGTCCACAATTGACGAACCCTGGGGTCTCACGCAGGTCGGAGCCTTGCCACGGTTCATCAGACGAAGATCCCACTCTGCCGCCCAGACACAGAGAGCATCCCCCCTCCAGTCCGTCGATGGGAAACTCCAGAACTCAGCGTGGGCGTTGAAATCCCCACAGATGACGTGAGAGCATCCCCGCCACGCAACCACTTCCTCCAAGTCATCCAGGAGACGCACAAAGGCCCCCCGCCCCACGTTGGGAGAAATGTACACCGACGTAACTATAAGATCGTTGAACTTGACAGATACAAAGTTCCTACCACACTTAATGGTTCTGCAAGTACTCGCGAACTTGGATCTGTTTCAGTAGATAGCCGCCAGCCCATCAATGCTCTTAAACCAGAGTTGGGAGTCCGGGATGCGAGCCGGCTCCGACACAGCGCACAGCCCCGCCCCCAGGTCGGTCACCTGCTGGGTCATAAGATCCTGTGCACCTCCCCCCCCAGGGGTTTATGGGGCCGCTTACGGCTTCATAGATACGGGCAGTAGCGCGCCCGGGGTTCCGAGCTCATCAGTACCGGAACCCCTCACGTGGTGAGGGCCCGGGGGGCGCCAGAGACATTAGTCACTGGGGCCCGCGAGGTAGGTGGCCTCTATAAAAATCTCCCGGCCGGTCGGGGCCGTGAGGGACAGCCTTGGCTCTCCCAACCGACCTATGGGAAGGAAAACCCAGACAGAAAACCGGGGGCCCGGCGACCTCGCTTAGGAGTCTGGATAACCTCGGTTATCCAGCTCCAATCGCCGGTAGGGGATGGCGACCCCGACTACAAACGCCCGGCCGGCCGGGGCCGTTAGGGGGGAGCTTGCTCCTTCCACCGCGCCGTGGGGTGGGGTTTGGGGCAGGGGGTACCCCCGTCTCGAAGCGGGCAAGGATGCCGTCCCGCTGAGAGGGAGGGGAAGATTCCGCTCTTCGGACCCATTGCACGCCGGTGCTCCGGCAGGGAAAGAGAGCGGGATTACCCTTCTCGTCCTGGGTCTCGGACGTGGTCGGGATCAGGGGCGGGGAGGAACCCACACTCGCGGCTGCACGCCGGGGACGTGGTTCCTCGGTCCGTGAGGGGTGGAGGGTCGTCTGGGCCGCTCGGACGTATTCCGAGGTCGGGGCCAGGCGACCTGGGACGATGGACCGCCCGGGCCGCTTCGCGGCTCGGACGGTCCGGCTGCCTTGGCAGCAGTGAGGGGCGGGCAGGCCGGGCTCGACAGCTCTTTAGCAACCGGCCTAGGGGAAGGAAAACCCCGAAATCAAACCATACACACACACTCACACACTACACATTACACTCACAATCGGGTCCGCGGGCTTCCGCCGGGCCTCCGGGGGCTCGGGTTGTCGTGCGCGCGTCGTGGCAGAGGGTACAGCGGTTAAACAGGGTTTTGACATTCCCTGGGCGCCCGATAGTACAGGGGCCCGGGTCGGCCTAACCAGCATGACCTGGCTGCCCCACCAGCGGGCAAATAATCTTGCGGGAGCGAGTACTGCCGATTGGTGACCGGACGGGACCGTGCTCGTCTTCGCGGGGGCCACCGCCGAGGCCACTGTCCTTCGTGCGTTCGACGCTCCTGGGTCTCCCGGATCCCCCGGTATGGGGCTTTGCGGGCCCGTGTACACGCACACATATTTACACACAGGCACACAGATGACGATGATAAGGAGGGAAAAATTTATGAAATGTCGCAAAGAAAGAAACAAGTTTCTAAAAATGTCGAACAGACGCCCGGGGTTTCCCAGCCCCAAGTGAGTGTGGAGAGACTCGCGGATAACGCGAAGTCTCTCAAAGAAAAGCCCGCGCCGAAGAGCGTGCAGGAGAGGCGGGCAAGAGAGGCGGCCAGCGCCGCTGAACCGGTCAGCGGTACGTCCGCCGGTTCGAGAAGCGGCTCACCCGACGCAACGGGTGAGAGGGAAAGAAAGGCGGGCGGGGGGGTCGTCTTCTCCAGGGCCAAGGAGGACGTTGCGGCCCTGGACAGGATGATCCTCCAGTTGAGGGGCAAGGAGGTCCCCCCGGCGTCCAAGACGGAAGAGACGCAGGGCCGTAAGCCCACGGAGGGGGCCTTCTATGTGAAGAGGCTCGAGGAGCAAAGGCGGGAAATCGCCGGTCTTCTCGAGGACTTCCGGGGCGTCGTAGACGCATCGACGCCCGTAGACCTGTCGAAGAACAGGAAGGTCCTCGAGAGGAAGGCGACGGAGGAGTACCGCCTCACTCCGCTGGAGACCCTGCCGGGGATCATCCTGGAGGGCGTCCGCGACATCGACCGGGTGGTCGACAAGTCGGGCAACCTCCAGGGCCCCCTGCAGGGGGTGTTGAATAGGGCCGCGGCGAATATCGCGGCCGCGGTCGGGCACCTGGCCCAAAGGCAGGCGGGCTCGGCCTCCAGGGACGAGAGGGACGCGGAACTGGAGGACCTGCAGGGGAAGATCTCCTCCCAGGGAAAAGAGCTCCAGCGGCTGAGGGAGCAGCAAGCGCAGCATGCGCTGCTGCAGAATCAGGTGCTGGAGCTGCAAAACCAGCTGCAGCAGCTCAGGAAGGAGAGGGAGTCCCCCGCAGGGGGGTCGGTCCCTCAGGTGAGAGCGGCGAGAAAGAGGGTAAGGGTGATATGCACCTCATCCTCTGAGGAGGGCCGGCCGCCTCCCAAGGCCCCGACCGCCCAACCCTCGGCGGAGGAGTTGACGGAGCCTCCCCCACAGCCCATGGAGGTGGGCGTGGAGGAGAGCTCCTACGAGCGGCACAGGGAGGAGCTCGCAAGGGAGGGGCTCCCCCCTTTGTATAGGCCGCCCGTTAAGGGGAGGCGGGCCTTGCTGGAGGGGACTGTACCCCCCCGGCGAGAGGCCGCCGCGGTAGGCGAGGTGGCCGCCGCCGCCAAAGCGGCGGAGCTGTCGGAGCCGATCCCTCAGGTCATGGAAAACCTGAGGGATCAAATGCTCCGGCAGTTTGAAAGAATGGCGGCCGCGCAACTGTGCCGGCTGGCCGAAGAGGTGGACCGGAGGCTGGGACGCGTTATTGCCCCAGCATCCGGTCCCGCGACGCCGGCGCGGGCGGGGGGAGTGTTGCCGCCGCCGCCCCCCTCCACGGCGGGGGCCGAGTGGACGACCGTGGGCGAGGAGAGGCACCGGGGTGGGCGGGGGGGGGGGGCCGCAGCCCCGGGATCCTTTTTTTTTTTTTTTTACGCAGGAGAAATCTTCAACTACTGGGATCCCTGGGGCTCGAAAATCCCAGGTTTGCGCAGAAGCCCCTTTCGGGGAAGACCCCCCCGCCTCCGGGGAGAAGCATAACGGGGGGAGTGTGGGATTGTATAGCAGCACATCGCTCACGATACTGCATGCATACCCTGCCCACTAAAACTCCTGCGGATGTCCCTCACGGCGCTTGTTGTCAGGGGGGGACCCCGGGAAACGCGCTGATTCTTCCGGGGCCCCCCAGCGCCAGGCCCAGACTTGGGCGCCAACCTGGGAGACGCCACCGGCGTCTCCCCCGGCTCCTTGGAGCCGCCTCCTGATACCACCGCGGCGGAATGGGGGGACATCCACCCAGACCGTCGCCCCTCTAGCAGGGGTGGGTTCTATTGCGGGCGCGCGGTGAACCCCGCCCGCACGCCCGCTCCACCCCCACGGTCCCCCCTCAAGTTAGGGGGGGAAACCGTCCAAGACCGCCGACCGCCATCAACCGGCGGCGACGACCTACCTCACGTTCCGAAAAGGGGGAGGAGGGGGGGAAGGGTACTTCCTGTGCGCATTATTGCACCCTTCCCCCCGGCACTGTCACGTGCCGTCCCCTTCCGGAGCCGGAACCACGACGGGGGGGCCGCTCCTGGGCCCGCAACGTCGTAAAAAGTAACGCCGCCGCCGTGGTGGCGGCGGCGGTCTGCGGCCCGGACCCACCCCGTCGCTCCACTCGCTGTCACTGGAAGGGGGCGGTGCCTTCTCCCTCCTAACGCGTTCAGCTGCCTCCTTCTGCGACATGACTGCGCCGCAGAAGGAGACGAACGCCCTCCACTTCGCCTCGCCCTCCTCTGCACCGGCTATCGCCGCAGCGATGATGGCCGGGAGGGCAAGGTCCTCCCCCACGCTTGCCCGGAGGAGACGGCGCTGCTCCTCCCACGCTGGGCACTCCTCCAGCGTATGCTGCGCCGTGTCTACCTCCTCCGAGCAATGGTGGCAACGCGTGGTGCGCTCTTTTCTGATCCGGCACAGGTAATCACCGAAGCACCCATGCCCGGTGATCACCTGCGCCGTGTGGAACGTAAGGCCTCTCCCCTTACGCTCCACCCACTCCCCTAGGACCGGCCGGATGGCCTCCCTGACCCTCCTGCCCCACAACTGGGGGTTCGCGAGGAATTCCTTCCACTCTCGCAGGAGGGTCGCTTTGGCCTGGAGCCTCAGCGCCCTCTTGACCCTCGCGGTGATGACACCCCCCCGTCCCTGATCGCCTTGATCCGCGTATACACGTGTGTATGCGACCTGGCGACCAGGTGAATCGGGGGGAC
The DNA here is from genome assembly GCA_035220615.1 of Leptothorax acervorum. Classification (NCBI taxonomy): domain Eukaryota; kingdom Metazoa; phylum Arthropoda; class Insecta; order Hymenoptera; family Formicidae; genus Leptothorax; species Leptothorax acervorum. The sequence goes on along the minus strand of JASTWQ010000441.1, from coordinate 93,417 downwards.
TCCGGCGAGGGTAGTCGCCCCCACGTGTGACACGGTCCGATAGGCCCTGGCGGCTCTGTTGGCTATAAGCCTTTGGACCGCCGCCAGCTGCCCACCAAGGCGGGCATCTCTGCCCACCTTTTCCTCCCACACCGGTGCTGCGTACAGCAGCACCGAGTGGACCGTTGCCACGTAGAGGCGACGCACGCTCCCGCTGGCCCCGCCAATATTTGGCAACAGCCTGGCCAGGCTATTGGCCACTGCCCTCGTTTTCGCGACCACGCGGGCAACGTGCTCGCCGAAGCTCCTTCTCCGATCGATCCAGACTCCCAGGTGTAGGAGGTGGGGTGATCGGACCTCTGTCCCTTCCACCCGGACGCTGAGTCCTCCCGGTGGTGACCCCCCCGCAAGGCGGCCATGGAACATTGTCGCCTGCGTTTTATGGGGGGCTACTTTCAGGTCCAGCGTCCGGATGGCGCGCACCACACTCGCCGCCGCCACGTTGGCCAGCCTGATGGCCTCCTGCCCGCCCTCCCCGCTGACCCCCAGGAATATGTCGTCGGCATACCCCGTGAGCCAGCATCCTCTGGGGAGGGCCACCCCGAGGACCAGGTCGTAGGCGATGATCCACAGCAGGGGTCCCAACACCGACCCCTGCGGAACACCGCGCTCAACGAGCCTGACCCTCAGGACCCCGTCCTGGTCCGTGTAGCTCAGGCCCCTGTCCCGGAAATAGTCTCCGACGACCCTGATGAAGTAGGGAGGGACGTCAAACCTCACTAACGCCCTCCTTATCACTTCCCAGGGGAGGGTGTTGAAGGCGTTGACGACGTCGAACGACACCCCCAACACCACTCCCCCCTCCTCAATTTCGGCCTCCGCGCGGGAGAGGACGCGCCTGATCGGGTCCACGGTTGACCTCCCCGCACGGAAGCCGAATTGGTCGTTGGAGAGACCTCTTCCCTCACCCCGGGACAGGTGCTGGACGAGGCGCGCGGCAATGATCCTCTCGAAGATCTTGCCCGCCTCGTCCAGCAAGCACACGGGCCTTTACGCGGACGGGGAATCCGCGGGCTTACCCGCCTTTGGCAGGAGGACCAGGCTGGCCTCTTTCCATCTTCTGGGGAACCGGCCGGTGCGCAGGCATGCGGTAAAAACTTCCCGCATCCATCCGGCCAGTTCCCCCGCGGCCAAGGTCCAGACCTTGCCTGGGATTCCGTCGGGGCCAGGGGCCTTTCGCCTCTTGACCCCGCGGATAGCCCTCGCCACCTCCTCCCCACTGACCCCCAGGTCCTCTCTCCATTCCGGAACTCTAATCTCCGGAAAGAGGACCTCTCCTCCTCTGTCGGCGGGGAAAAGTGTATCCACCACCCCGTCGACAAATTGGGGGGCCAGTGTTTCCGTGAGCGGGGGCGTCCATGGCTTGAGCTTGTCCATGACAAGCTTATCCGGACGCCCCCACGGATCCTCCGTTACCGTGGCGAGGAGCTCCTCCCAGGCCTTCTTCTTGGCCGCGAAGATGGCACGGGAGAGTTCCTGGCGGGCAGCACGCCAGGCCTCCCCCGCCTCCCTCTTGCCGAGGGCACCGCGCCCAGCGCGGGCCCTCAGCCACCGCCGGCACGCGTGGACGGACGAGCGCCGAAGCTCGGCGATCTCATCCGTCCACCAATAGGCGGCTCGTCGGGGGGGGGGGGGGATGGTGCGGACGCGGGGCATCGCCACGTCGCACGCTCGCGACGCGGCCTCCACCAACCGATCCGCCTCCGCGTCCACATCCACCTCCCCGGTCCCCTCGGCAAGGGCGTCGCCCTCCGCCCTTCCCCAAGTTAGGACCAGAATCGCCGCTATTAGGCGATCCCGGTCCAACTTCTTGAGGGCCCATCTCCGCCGCGTTTTCTCCGCGGCGCGGCGGCGGGACAGCACTGCCGGAGGAGTGGCCCGGACCATCATTTCAATGAAACGATGGTCCGACAGAGATCATGGAGAGCCTGAGGGATCAAATGCTCCGGCAGTTTGAGAGGATGGCGGCCTCTCAGCTGTGTCGGCTGGCGGAAGAGATGGACCGGAGGCTGGGACGTATTGCCCCAGCACCCGGTCCCGCGACGCCGGCGCCGGCGGGGGGAGCGCTGCCGCTGCCCCCCTTCACGGCGGGGGCCGAGTGGACGGCCGTCTCCGCCAGGAGGAAGAGAAAGGGGAGGAAGGGGGGCGCCAGCTCCCCGGGGGTCGGAGCGACAGAAGGGCCCCCGCTGAGGGCGGGGGCGAGGGGAGGCGCCGGGGTGGGCGGGGGGGGGGCCCACAGCCCCGGGGTCCTCCGCCTGCGTCTGTGCCCCGTCCCTCCGCCGGGGCGGCCGTCAGGTCATACGCGGCGGCGGTCGCCGGCGGGGCAGGCGGTGGGGCGAGAAGGGGGGAGGGACGGGTGCCACTCCCTCCTTCGAAGCGGGCCACGGCTGCGGTAGCGGCGGCCAGCGGACCGGGCACCGGTGGTGCGTCCCGGAGGAGGGCCGGAGGTGGGGGGGCTACGACGACCCCACGGCCGGGCGGGTCGGGAAAACGCAGGGTGCCGAGGACGGCAGCGGTCACCCTGACCTGCCCGGAGGGCAGCTACGGGGAGGTAATGCTGCTCGTGAGGCAGAGCATAAGACTCCCCGAGCTGGGGATTGAGCCCCCCTTTAATGTTCGAAGGACGGCCACCAATGCCCTCAGTATTGAGGTGGCGGGTCCGGACTGCGGCGCTAAAGCGGACGCCCTGGCCGAAAAGATGTCGGCGTTGCTTGCCGGCAAGGAGGGCGTCCGCGTTGGCCGTCCGGCGATGTCCGCTGAGCTAAGGCTCAGCGGACTCGACGATTCGGTGCTGGAGGGGGAGTTAAAGGAGGCACTTGCCGCCAAGGGCGGAGTGGCCCCCTCCAGCATCGCGGTGGGGCCGCCGCGGCGGGCCCCCGACGGGCTTTACACCTTCTTCGTAAGGTGCCCGCTGGCGGCGGCGAAGGTGGTGGCGAAGGAGCGCCACATCGGCGTGGGCTGGGTGAGGGCGCGAGTCGAACTGCTCGACAAGCGCCCTCTCCAGTGTTACAGGTGCCTCGAGGTGGGCCACACTCGAGCCACCTGTAAAAACGAGGTGGACCGCACCGGCAGCTGCTACCGGTGCGGGGTAGTGGGCCACCAGGCCCGCTCGTGTACGGCCGCGCCGAAATGCGCGGTCTGCGAGCGGGCTGGCCGCCCCTCCGACCACCGGATCGGGGGCAAGTCGTGCTCCGGTGGGAAGGGGGGAGGGAAAGGTGCAACCGCCGCCCCCAAAAAGGTGAAGGGCAAAAAGCCCAATGCCCCCTCGGCTGGGGTGGCGGACGCAGAGGGCGCTTCCGCGCCGGCGGCGGTAGCCTCGGGGACCCGTCCCACGGGTCCCCGAGTAACAAGGGTGGAACCCGCGAATCTCAGCCTCGGGATCATAAGATCGCTGGAGGAGGAGATCGCGGGGGCCATGGGCGGAGCGGAGGCGGCGGCGGCCGAGCTGAGAGCGGAGGCCGCGGCCACGAATGCCGTGACGGACGCCGCTCTCGGGTGGCTTGCCGGGTTCGCGACGGGGGAGGGTTCCGAGGATTGGGTGGACCCCCGGGACGAGCCTGAGCCTCCACTCGGACCCGGCTACATCGGAGGAGGGGCCGCTTTGGCGGCAACGGTGAGGGAGGTGCCGGAGGACCCGATGGATTACACGGAAGATCAATGTCCGTAAGGGTCCTCCAGGCGAATCTGAACCACGCCCGCGCTGCCCAGGATTTATTTATCCACACGATGGCAGAGCGCGGGTGTGGTTTGGGGATAGTCGCGGAGCCCTACAGGGTCCCAGCAGCCCACCCCTGCTGGGCCAAGAACGCAGTGGCACCGCGGCTATCACATGGCGGGCACTGCCACAGGCTCCCCCGTGCACTCGTGATGAGGTCGGGGTGGGATTTGTGGCGGTGCATTGGGGGTCCACCTCCGTTGTGGGCGTGTACACCCCTCCGAGCTGGGACCTGGCCAGGTTCGAGCGGACGCTCCACGATATGGAGGGATGCGTCCGCCGATGCCCTACTGGCCGGGTCATAGTGGCGGGGGACTTCAATGCGAAGTCCACGCTTTGGGGTTCCCCGCGCACTGACGCGAGGGGCAGCGTCCTGGAGGGGTGGGCGGCGGGTCTCGGCCTGTGTCTCATAAACACGGGCCGAGTAAGCACATGTGTGCGCCGGCAGGGGGCCTCGGTGATCGATCTCACCTGGGCGACTCCCACTGCCGCGCGCGAGATACACGGCTGGAGGGTGGCCACGGACCTAGAGTCCCTGTCGGACCACCGGTATATAGAGATGATGGTCCGGACCGCCCCTCCGGCAGTGCTGTCCCGCCGCCGCGCCGCGGAGAAAACGCGGCGGAGATGGGCCCTCAAAAAGTTGGACCGGGATCGCCTACAAGCGGCGATCCTGGTCCTAACTTGGGGTAAGGCGGAGGGCGACGCCCTCGCCGAGGGGACGGGAGAGTTGGACGTGGACGCGGAGGCGGGTCGATTGGTGGAGGCCGCGTCGCGAGCGTGCAACGCGGCGATGCCCCGCGTCCGCCCCCTTCCCCCCCGGCGAGCCGCCTACTGGTGGACGGACGAGATCGCCGAGCTTCGGCGCTCGTCTGTCCGCGCGTGCCGGCGGTGGTTGAGGGCTCGCGCTGGGCGCGGGGCCCTCGACGAGAGGGAGACGGGGGAGGCCTGGCGTTCTGCCCGCCAGGAACTCTCCCGCGCCATCCTCGCGGCCAAGAGGAAGGCCTGGGAGGAGCTCCTCGCCACGTTCTCGGAGGATCCGTGGGGGCGTCCGTACAGGCTTGTCCTGGACAAGCTCAGGCCGTGGACGCCCCCGCTTACGGAATCGCTGGCCCCCCAGTTTGTCGGTGGGGTGGTGGAAACACTATTCCCCGCCGACAGGGGAGGAGAGGTCCTCTTTCTGGAGACGAGAGCTTCGGAATGGAGGGAGGACCTGGGGGTCAGCGAGGAGGAGGTGGCGAGAGCCATCCGCAGGGTCAAGGCGCGGAAGGCCCCCGGCCCCGACGGAACCCCAGGCAGGGTCTGGGTCTTGGCCGCGGGGGAGCTGGCCGGCTGGATGCGGGATCTCTTTACCGCATGCCTGCGTGCCGGCCGGTTCCCCAAAAGATGGAAGGAGGCCAGCCTGGTCCTCCTGCCAAAGGCGGGAAAGCCCGCGGATTCTCCGTCCTCGTACAGGCCCGTGTGCCTGCTGGACGAGGTGGGCAAGATCTTCGAGAGGATCATTGCCGAGCGCCTCGTCCGGCACCTGCTGTCCCGGGGGGAGGGAAGAAGTCTCTCCGACGACCAGTTAGGCTTCCGTGCGGGGAGGTCAACCGTGGACGCGATTAGGCGCGTCCTCTCCCGCACGGAGGCCGAGATTGAGGAGGGGGGAGTGGTGTTGGGGGTGTCGTTTGACGTCGTCAACGCCTTCAACACCCTCCCCTGGGAGGTAATAGGGAGGGCGCTAGTGCGGTTCGGCGTCCCTCCCTACCTCATTAGGGTCGTCGGAGACTACTTCCGGGACAGAGGCTTGAGGTACATGGACCGGGACGGGGTCCTGAGGATCAGGCTCGTGGAGCGCGGTGTTCCGCAGGGGTCGGTGTTGGGACCCCTGCTCTGGATCATCGCCTACGACCCGGTCCTCGGGGTGGCCCTCCCCAGAGGATGCTGGCTCACGGGATATGCAGACGACATATTCCTGGGGGTCAGCGGGGAGGGCTGTCGGGAGGCAATCAGGCTGGCCAACGTGGCGGCGGCGAGCGTGGTGCGCGCCATCCGGGCGCTGGGTCTGAAAGTGGCCCCCAAAAGACGCAGGCGACCATGTATTACAACGGTCGCCTCGCGGGGGGGCCACCCCCGGGGAGGACTCAGCTGGCGGCGGTCCAAAGGCTTATAGCCAACAGAGCCGCCAGGGCCTACCGGACCGTGTCACACGTGGGGGCGACTACCCTCGCCGGAATCCCCCCGATTCACCTGATTGCCAGGTCACATACACGCGTGTATACGCGGACCAAGGCGATCAGGGACGGGGGGGGGGTGTCATCATGGCGAGGGTTAAGAGGGCGCTAAAGCTCCAGGCCAAAGCGGTCCTCCTGCGAGATTGGGAGGAGTTCCTCGCAAACCCCCAACTGCGGGGAAGGAGGGTCAGGGAGGCTATCCGGCCGGTCCTAGGGGAGTGGGTGGAACGTAAGGGAAAAGGCCTTACGTTCCACACGGCACAGGTGATCACCGGGCATGGGTGCTTCGGTGATTACCTGTGCCGAATCAGGAAGAAGCGCACCACGCGCTGCCATCACTGCCCGGAGGAGCAGACACGGCGCAGCATACGCTGGAGTTTTGCCCAGCGTGGGAGGAGCAGCGCCGTGTCCTCCGGGCAAGTGTAGGAGACGACCTCGCCCTCCCGACCATCATCGCCGCGGCGGTGACCGGGGGAGAGGAGGGCGAGGTGAAATAGAGGGCGTTCGTTGCAGCCGGAAGCTGCATTGGCGACGTCGCAGTCTGGACAGCGCACGGCGGACCGGGGAGATGAAGCAGACCGGACCAGCGCTGGGCCGACCAGAGTCCTGCCGAGGGTTGTCGGCGTGGAGACACGCGCCAAGAGAGTGGTCATCCGCCCGTCCGAGTAAGTCGAGAGGCGCCGGAGGTTCGATTCGTGCTTTTCTTTATGTCGGGAGTTATTCGCAGTCGCTTGCCGACGATAAATCGTTCCATTTCGTTCAGTTTTCCATTTATATACGATCACGTCGAGGTGCGTTACTTTGATTGTCTTTTCTTCTTTGTCGGTTATTTGATTTAATCCTTGATTCGCGTTTGTGTGATAAGAGACTAAATATTAAGATTATTTTGTACCGGCGTACGATACGAGTACGCGATTCAAGACTGTACGGCCGACTGCCGTTAGATTAAGGATATATTTTCGTTATTTCATGGTTATTAAAAGCCACTCATGGCGATAAATAGTTATTTATGTTTCCTTTTCCGTTTCTTTGATTTTCCGTCGATCATGCGAATCGATACGATCCGAGAGTTGATCGGAGTCGCCCAGACGACTCAACGTTATACGCTATATAAGGGGATAACCCCATGATTCAGCGTTATCGCGCGTCAGCGCGAACTCTTACACGCGTCCGAGCGTGTTGCAGCCGAATAGATGCATCGTGCCGAGAAGTCGCGTCACGTGAAACATATCGCGACGAGGCGACTCGTGAGCGTTGTTATGACGTCATCAAACACCGCGATAGCGATTACGACCAAGTCGAAGGCTTGTGCCGGGATATCATGGCACATGCATAGTCCGAGCAAACTAACGTCGTTAACGTGTCAATCAGATGCTAATTAAGGGATATTTGATGGTCAATTAGAATTTTGCGTCATGTGCCGGAAAATCTTGGCACACACCTTGTACGACCAAATGGCCATCGGGAATGGTCCGCGGAGGTCCTAAATAGCATAACTAGCGACTTTCGCCCTGGTCCGACCTGGGTGCCGGAAACGCCCACCACGGACACCTTCCCCTGGAACAACCGTGTGCGCACATCTCAACGGGCCACCAGGAGTGCAGCGCATCGACTCCCGTCGACCTCCGACGAATGTGCCGGAAGTTCGACTCCAGGACTATCTACGGGGAACGGACCACCAGGGATGCCTTTTCGAGCCCATTGCGAGTCCCAATATCGTTGTCCCGCATCGATCCATCGATTGTGCCCGAAAATCATGTAAAACCGTTACGATGGTAATAAAAGTTATATCGAGGGGCATAATTAGATGCCAAGTAACGCTAATATCGCAGTCTCGTGAAAATCCGACGAAGTTGCCGCGAAAACCTGGCACACATGTCCGAGCTGAAAATTAATCATATATGCGTAATCAGCGAACAGTCATCAGTGGGGATGCAAAGCGATCTGCGTAGCCTAGATTAGGATATACATACATAATCCGATATTCGGGTATAACGCGTAAAATCGAGTTATATTACACGTTCGAGCGGTATAAGAGATAGTTTCCGGCGAGCGAGAAACATAACGAGCAGACAAACAAAATTCCTGAGTGTTTGTCGAACATGTTTATTTGATGCGTAGTTACGATCAGGCGATGTCTACGTCACGGCTGATGCAATAACAAGAGTGGGGATACCCACTAGGTGGGGGTCGCGCCCATCGACCAGCGAACACTCGAGGAGTCTATCGGGAGAGCTGGTACCGACAACACGTATCCGTTATAGCTCTCGTAACAACCGGTGATCCCGCGTACGGAGCGATATCCGGCAGACCGCGAATATCATAGGATTTCGCGACGTTACGAAATTGTGCGAGATATACGCGAAGCGAGTATAAGTGACTGACGGGAGAGCGTTCATCGTATATGACACGACTCTCGATACAACCGCGGATCCGACATACCGTGCGATATCCGACAATTATTCGCGAATCGTGTGTGTGAGCGACACTTGTGAAATTTTCCGATTTCGACATCCGTGTACGAAACCAAGGACAGTCATACGGGAGAATACTGCGTATTCTCGTGACAACCGATGATACCCGTGTTGCGGATAGTTGGACGATTTATTCCGAGTTAACGCGATTTATGCACCACGAGCGAACTGTAACTAACGATCACGACGCGACACCGCGGGTGATAGGAAAATCACTGTGAATCGAAATGTAATGACTGTTTATTCAATTATACATGAATAAATACAATGTTATTAAAAGTGATATCCTGAGTGTACAAATTCATTCGACGATATCCTGTGGCCGATCCTGAGTCACCTTCCAAGCGGGAGATACTTCGTAGACGCGATATTCCTGCGAAATAAAGAAATTCCAGTGCGAGTAAATGCACTTAGCTTGCGATACAAGCTTACGATATACGATACTTACCTGAGATTCTGCGACGATCCTGAGGGTCCATCCGATGCGAGCGAGGTCCATCCATCGTTGGTAGAAGCGGCTTTTACGTAGAAGATCCAGCGACAACGAGTGAGAGCGGCCAGCAGCAGCAGCAGTCCGGAGCACCTGAAACAGAGAAAAAGGGGAATTAGTCGACAGATACGGTTAGTTGTATACTTACCTTTCTCGATTTAACTGGTAAAATCGAGTGGCGACCGTGTTTCACGAATTTTCAACACTCGGAGATATTGATGAATGAGTCGTATCACGCGTGACCTAACGTGCCCGGTTACAGCCTAACGTGCCCGGTTACAGTGACTTAGCCTGCGCAAGCGAGATAATTTGCTCTCAAGTTCACAACGTACCGCAAAGAGCCTGCAACCCGTCTAAACAACGCGTCCGGTCCGCGAGGCGGTAGAATTATACTTGTTACTAGCCAGTTTTACCCGTCACGCAAGTAATACGTGTAATTACTGGCGACCGTGACAGGATGGTAATTGCCTGTCACGATTCGTACATTGATTCGGAGAATTACTGGCGATCGTGGCATTACGGTAGAGTCCGTTCGCGTAAAGCGGTATAGAGCATAGAGATACCTGACAGGGCGAGAAACCTGCCAGCACGTCTCTATAGAGTAGAATAACAGTGTTTATACATTCTTGCGACCGTAAAACAGTTATAGGTTCACGAAGTGATTTGTGTGTAGATACATAATAGAGTAACGTACAAACGTCGCGAGAACGTGCGTATAAGTGACGCGAGGTCCTTAGTGATTCGTAACAATCGCGTCAAAACAACGCGCGGACGTCTGTAACGTTGTCTGTTGAGAAGCGAGTTAAGCGCGATTAGGCAAGATAGGGCCGAAACGAGGTACACGTGTAAGAAAACACTGCACACCTCGAGCCGATAGAATGGCCAGTGTGCAACATACACCCGTACTTCCGATTGCTCAGAGAACCAGAGCGCGAAACGTTTCTGGGAGCAGGGAGACGGAACGCGATAATAACGCGACGATAGCCGATAGCAACGAAAACGATATGTTGTTGCGAGTGACGGGCGATGCACCCACACCGGTGAATCTTAGTCGCGAACGCGAATTGATCGCCGACGCAGCGACGGAAAACGAGGCGCAACTGCACCAACAGGTCCGCGATTTGACCGAACAGTTGGAAGCGCTTAGGGCAGAGATACGACACCAGAGACGCGAATCTATCGTGACACAGAACACAGAATCGGAACGACCGTCGAATTTAAACGATAGGAAAACAATCGATCCGAATGCGTGTGAGATAGATAGAGCGCCGGATGCCGTACTAGATTTAGTCCCGATGCGCGTGCGATTACCACGAAGGGGTTGGTTGAAAAATCCCTTCGACGAGCTCAATTTTCGCGGTAAAACTGACGTACAGAATCCGATTAGATTTTTGGAAAAGTTCGAGAAACTTGCCAGATACGAGTCAGTCCCGGAGGACGAACAACTGTGCTATTTCGGCAGATGCATGAAAGGCGCAGCGGCTCAATGGTTCGAACTTCAGTACGCGGAAGATATAGAGCAGATAAAGAGTCTCTTTAGACTACATTTTTGGGGTACTCAAGCCCAGATGCGTTTCCGTCAAATGATTTATTTCGAAAAATTCAAGTCAGGAGCATGTCCATGACTGAATACGCATTAAATTTAGCTCGTCAAGCGAAAACGCTTGTACCACCAATCTCCGACGAGGAGATCATACAAACCGTTCGTGAGCATTTCGATGCGGACATCATGCGGGAGCTCAGACCGTCGGTGGTGCGTAACGTGAGCGAATTTATCCAAATGTTGGATACTCTCGAGAACGAGAGAGAGACGCGTAGATTGCGCGCGGACGCGCGCAGATCGAGCGATAGGCGCGATACTCGTCAATCGACGGGCAGCAAAGACGCGACGCCGAGTCGAACGAACGCGAGTGCGCGAAAAGATTTCCGTGATGACAAACTTCCAAGACGCGATTCGACGAGATATTCGCCGTTCAAAAAATCTGCAAGTTGGAAGAGATCGGAATCACCCGACGCGGCGCGTAAAGACAAGGAGGGCGTTGGCATTGTCGAATTGCCGAATACGAGCGACGAGGACGCGAAGCCGAAAGAGACGCGATATTCGCGCGAAAGACCGGACGACCGAAAGTGGCGATCCGGCAATAAAAACGGTAACGATGGAAATCGTAAAAATTTCTCGTCCAATCGCGAACGCTTCGCCGATAGGGACCGTGGACGAAAGGTCGCGGCGATAACAGCGGGCGACGATAACGGGAAGGATAGTAAGAAAATAGATAGCGGTCGCGAAAGTGCCGAGTCACTAGCCAGTGACAAAGAGTGCAACGCGATTACGCGCGACAGCGATGCGAATGCGAGCGCGAGCGCGAAACACAATCCGTTGAATATAATTAGAACCCGAGAGATAATTTCCGAGTTAGACGCAGATATAGTGGCGGAACAGAGGCAAAGAGCCGTATTAGACGAGTTACCGATGATCGAGATGCGATTCGAACAGATTCGGGTAAAAGCTCTCATCGACACGGGATCGCAAATCACGGCCATAACTAAAGCTTGTTTCGATAGTCTACGGGAAACGGGGGTTTTCATAGATGTTCAACCGATAAAAAAATTCGCTTTAAAAGGTGCGTTCTCAGAACGAGGTACGACCGTAGCGTCAAAGGCGTGAATAATGTTTAGTTATCGCGACAAGAAATACATACACGAGTTCTACGTGGTCGAGAGACTGGCATTCGAGATTGTATTGGGGATAGATTTTCAGATGCGCTACAGCATGATATTGTCCTGCGACGACAGTATCGACGTGAAATTTCGCAAATCCCTGCAGTCACACGCGAGCGTTAACCTGGTTAGGAGCGAAAACGCGAGCGCGAAGCTAGATGAGATTCTCGACCGACATGAAAAGATGTTTGACGGTAGATTAGGTAGAGCGTTAGATTACGAGCACGCGATCGAGATGTCGACGACGAAGCCGTACAAGCGCAAGACCTACCCGATACCGGAGAAACATCTCGAACGAGTCCGCGAATACGTAGGAGAGCTAGAGAAACAGGGAATCGTGCGAAAGCAGGCGACGCAATATATCAACCCGTTGGTTGTGGTTGTCAAAAAAAATGGCGATATACGTCTGTGTCTCGACGCGCGCGAGATTAACAAACACATGCGTAATGACCATGCGCAGCCACCGACCATAGAAGAGGTATTTAGACGCGTGGGCCGAAAACGTTACTTCACTCCCTGGATATCTCGAACGCTTTCTGGCAGATACCGTTGCACAAGGACTCGAGACAATACACCGGTTTTCTCTTCGACGGGCAGACATAGCCTTCATGCGTATGCCCTTCGGACTGAAAACGGCTGGAGCGTCATTTACGCGAGCCATGAACAAGACACTGGGAGTGAACGAATTCACGACCATATATCTGGACGATGTTCTCATAGCGTCCGAGACGCTGGAGGAACATCTCTGTCATATCGATTATGTCCTAACGAAGCTCGAAAGAGCCGGATTCAAGTTGAATCGCGCGAAATGCGAACTCTTACGTAGTGAGGTAAAGTTCCTAGGTCATACGTTTAGCGAGATCAAGGCCGAGGTCAACGATGAGACGCGCGTAGCGATCGCGTCCTTCGAAAAACCTACCAACAAGAAGCGAGTTCAATCGTTTTTGGGCCTGGTGAACTGGGACAGACGGTTCATAAAAAACCTCGCCAGATTGACAAAACCGTTGGAGGGTCTTTTGAAGAAGGGCCAGAAATTCGTCTGGACGCGCGATCATCAGACCGCATTTACCGAGATCAAGCGAGCGTTTCAGGAAGCGCCTGAATTATATCTAATACAGTCAGGTTATTCGTTCGGTATATATGTCGATGCGGCTAGAACAGGATTAGGCGCGAGACTGTACCAATATAGAGCGGATAACGAGGATGTTAAACAGACCGTGGCATACGCGAGTCGTAGTCTTAAAGGCGCGGAATTAAATTACACCACTACGGAATTGGAGTGCTTAGCGCTGATATTTGCCCTGCGAAAGTGGCACACGTTACTGATGGGTAGACACGTAAAGGTGCACACCGATCATCAGGCCTTGGAATTTCTGAGCACGTGCGTGCACAATAATAGTAGAATTGCGCGTTGGTTCAGATTTATGCAAAAGTTCGATTTAGACATAACACACTTACCCGGTAGGGAAAACGCGATAGCGGACACGCTCTCGAGGCGAAACGCGAGCGACGATCCGACTAGCGAGATGAAGCGCATCGCGGTCATACACAATGTTCGCGAGGGTGTCGACACGTCAACGTGGGTAGACGTGATCAGAGACGCGCAGCTGAACGACGAAGTGTTGCAGCGACGAGCGCGCGAAGATCCGAATAACGTCTATACGAGGGACACTTTGTTACGCGTAAAGTTTAACGACAGCGATAGAATCGCGCTGCCACGTAAAGCCGCGTGGAAAATAGCCAGCGAGATTCACAAACTTATCATACACTGTGGTACCGACAAAGTTCTCGATTTTCTGAAAAGTTACTTCAGAGGCGCGAATTTCGATAGGATAGCGCGAGACGTGGTAGCGTCATGCGAGATTTGTCAGGCTACCAAATATTATACCAGACCAACGGTGGGTACCGAGTATTACGAATTATTGGACACACCGGGTGACACTCTGTCGCTCGATATCTTTGGACCGTTACCGCGAACGGGCCAGGGATATCGCTACTTACTAGTGATCATGGATCAATTCTCCAAATTCGTCAAGCTCTATCCGATGAAGGATCAGAAGCTCGATACAATAATGGACATACTGCAGACAAAATTCTTCGCAGAGATCGGTATACCAAGGGCGATATTGACCGACAACGGTGGACAATTTGTAACGGAACGATGGCGTAACTTTGCGCGAGAAAAGGGTTTCGATCCTCGCAAAACGTCACCGTACAATCCGCAGTCCAATCCCGTTAAGCGGGTCATGCGTGAGCTAGGCCGTATAATGCGAGCGTACGCGAGCGACCGACAACACGCGTGGCACCGTATTGTAAGTCGCGCCGAGGAGGTATTGAACGATACGACTCATTCATCAACCGGTTTTACGCCGCGCGAGCTAAACAGCGGCGAGGTAGGACAGTTGACGTTAGATCCTAGGCTAATTCCCCTGGACGTCGACGAGATACCGTGGCGTCAGAAGATCGTCGAGGCGAGACGACGTCTCGAGGAAGCGGCGCGTAAGCGGAAGAAACAGGCCGATAAGCATGGTACGGCGCTGTACGAAGAAGGAAAGATGGTATGGATAAAGCTCCATCGAAGATCAGACGCGAGCAGGCGTTTGACAAGGAAGATCCATCTGGTGTACGAGGGTCCGTACAGGATACAGCGAATAATTCGACCGAACGCGTATCTCGTGGAGGAGCTCAACGGTCAGGCCATAGGCGTGTACAATGCGCGCCAGTTGAAGCCACACCGCGAACCGCGATACGATGAGGAGGACGATAACCCGCCAGTGAGAAATGACGGAGAGCCAGACGACTACGACGATGACGATGACGAGAACCGCGGAGAAGTCGAGATCGACGGGGAGAGTACGGCCGACGATGAGGATAAGAATCGCCGAGAAGTCGAGTTCGACGGGGAGCCGTTCGACGACTACGACGACGATGACGATGACGGAATGAGGAGCCAACCGATATCGATCTCGGACAACGAGGATGAGTCGAGCCAAACGATCACCATCACGGACGATGGAGATGACAATTCAATCCGACTTGTCGATTCCGACGACGAGGACAACGAGAATCGTGACGTGAGATACGTACACGTGATAACGAGGGGAGAGGTCGAGACCGTGATGACTACCGAAGGATGCCCCGAGGACGCAAACAGAAGCAAAAACAATGACGGACAAGTCTGTGAAGCGGCAAAGTCCACCGAGGATGAACAACACAGACGAGACGACCGATCAGCCAAAGTGAGCGACGAAGGAGCTACGGTGGACGGCAGAGACACTCGAACCCCGCGAGAGATCAAGTTTCGCGACACCAGCGAAAATTTGAGAAATCTACATGTCAACCAGCCTGAAAGGGAAGGAGCGATCGAATTACATGTAGAAATCGCCATCCCGACAACTCGGGCGAGAAGAGACATGAATCAGAAAAATTTTCAGTCAAGGGGCACCATGCACCCTAGGCACAGCACTGAGGGAACAATTCCCAAGACACACGCAACGAGGATCATCGAAGATGACACCCCAACGACGAGGAACCACGAAGAAGAAATTTCATGGACGAGAGGGGCCCCGTGTACGAGTATACGTCCCTGGCACTGGGGCTATATAAGGAGGGGAGCCCTGGAGAGAGCATCAGTCTTGGTCGAGAGGTCGCGTGGGCAACATCGAACGATTAGGACACCAAGGCGGAGCAAATTGCATAGGAGCTGGAACCACTACGGGTTACGATTGACGTGGCGGGACGACAAGCCACGATGCAGGCCCAAGCACGTTTCCAGATGGGGAACGAGCTCGGAGACGATGACGGACTTTCCGCGCTGTACGGGCTGGCTCTGCGTGAGGACGGTAAGCCGCGCACGCCGAGATATGACCTGCCATCCTCGACGCCCATCCGAGACGGAGGACGAGATCCGGCCGGCGCAACACCAATATCTGCCGCTGACACATCCGGGGAGTGGCACACGCCTAACGATCCGGAAGATAGAGCACCGTACTACGGCCTCATAGAGGAGGTCATCGCGTTTGAGCGACGACGCTATCCGATATCCGAGGAGGTGACCGAGCAGCGGGCCGACACGGAGAGGCTCGCCATGTCCACCACCTCGACCTGGACGCGTACAACCACCGTCCTGGGAGAACGGAGGGCCGCGTTGGAGTCCAGACGGGAGACCCGGCGGATTCTCGAGCGGGAGGAGGCTGACGGACGTGCGAGGCGACGACACTACGCGACGCGTCGGGCAACCGACAGGCCGTCGCCATTGGCTACCTGCTCTCGCCCAACAACCAGTGTTGCGCGAGACCAGACGGGGAGGATGCAGCCGGAAGCTGCATTGGCGACGTCGCTGTCTGGACAGCGCACGGCGGACCGGGGAGATGAAGCAGACCGGACCAGCTCTGGGCCGACCAGAGTCCTGCCGAGGGTTGTCGGCGTGGAGACATGCGCCAAGAGGGTGGTCATCCGCCCGTCCGAGTAAGTCGAGAGGCGCCAGAGGTTCGATTCGTGCTTTTCTTTATGTCGCGAGTTATTCGCAGTCGCTTGCCGACGATAAATCGTTCCATTTCGTTCAGTTTTCCATTTATATACGATCACGTCGAGGTGCGTTACTTTGATTGTCTTTTCTTCTTTATCGGTTATTTGATTTAATCCTTGATTCGCGTTTGCGTGATAAGAGCCTAAATATTGAGATTATTTTGTACCGGCGTACCAAACGAGTACGCGATTCAAGACTGTACGGCTGACTGCCGTTAGATTAAGGATCTATTATTTTCTGTTGATTAAAGCCACTCATGGCAATAAATAGTTATTTATGTTTCCTTTTCCGTTTCTTTGATTTTCCATCGATCATGCGAATCGATACGATCCGAGAGTTGATCAGAGTCGATCAGAAGACTCAATGTTACATATGATATAAGGGGATAGCCCCATGATTCAGCGTTATTGCGCGTCAGCGCGTACTCTTACACGCGTCCGAGCGTGTTGCAGCCGAACAGATGCATCGTGCCGAGAAATCGCGTCACGCGAAGCATATCGCGACGAGGCGACTCGTGAGCGTTGTCATGACGTCATCAAACACCGCGATAGAGATTACGACCAAGTCAAAGGCTTGTGCCGGGATATCATGGCACATGCATAGTCCGAGCAAACTAACGTCGTTAACGTGTCAATCGGATGCTAATTAAGGGATATTTGATGGTCAATTAGAATTTTGCGTCATGTGCCGGAAAATCTTGGCACACACCTTGTACGACCAAATGGCCATCGGGAATGGTCTGCGGAGGTCCTAAATACCATAACTAGCGACTTTCGCCCTGATCCGACCTGGGTGCCGGAAACACCCACTACGGACACCTTCCCCTGGAACAACCGTGTGCGCACATCTCTATGAGTCACTAGGAGTGCAGCGCACCGACTCCCGTCGACCTCCGACGAATGTGCCGGAAGTTCGACTCCAGGACCATCTACGGGGAACGGACCACCAGGTATGCCTTTTCGAGCCCATTGCGAGTCCCAATATCGTTGTCCCGTATCGATTTGTCGATTGTGCCCAAAAGTTATGTTAAATCGTTACGATGTTAATAAAAGTTACATCGAGGGGCATAATTAAGTGCCGAGTAACGCTAATATCGCAGTCCCGTGAAAATCCGACGAAGTTGCCGCGAAAACCTGGCACACATGTACGAGCTGAAAATTAATCATATATGCGTAATCAGCGAACAGTCATCAGTGGGGATGCAAAGCGATCTGCGTAGCCTAGATTAGGAAATTCATACATAATCCGATATTCGGGTATAACGCGTAAAATCGAATTATATTATATGTTCGGGCGGTCTAATAGACAGTTTCCGGCGAGAGAGAAACTTGACGAGCGGACAAACAAAATTCCTGAGTGTTTGTCGAACATGTTTATTTGATGCGTAGTTACGATCAGGCGATGTCTACGTCACGGCTGATGCAATAACAAGAGTGGGGATACCCACTTGGTGGGGGTCGTGCCCATCGACCAGCGAAGACTTGAGGAGTCTATCGGGAGAGCTGGTACCGACAACACGTATCCGTTATAGCTCTCGTAACAACCGGTGATCCCGCGTACGGAGCGATATCCGGCAGACCGCGAATATCATAGGATTTCGCGACGTTACGAAATTGTACGAGATATACGCGAAGCGAGTATAAGTGACTGACGGGAGAGCGTTCATCGTATATGACACGACTCTCGATACAACCGCGGATCCGACATACCGTGCGATATCCGACAATTATTCGCGAATCGTGTGTGTGAGCAACACTTGTGAAATTTTCCGATTTCGACATCCGTGTACGAAACCAAGGACAGTCATACGGGAGGATACTGCGTATTCTCGTGACAACCGGTGATACCCGTGTTGCGGATAGTCGGACGATTTATTCCGAGTTAACGCGATTTATGCACCACGAGCGAACTGTAACTAACGATCACGACGCGACACCGCGGGTGATGGGAAAATCACTGTGAATCGAAATGTAATGACTGTTTATTCAATTATACATGAATAAATACAATGTTATTAAAAGTGATATCCTGAGTGTACAAATTCATTCGACGATATCCTGTGGCCGATCCTGAGTCACCTTCCAAGCGGGAGATACTTCGTAGACGCGATAATCCTGCGAAATAAAGAAATTCCAGTGCGAGTAAATGCACTTAGCTTGCGATACAAGCTCACGATATACGATACTTACCTGAGATTCTGCGACGATCCTGAGGGTCCATCCGATGCGAGCGAGGTCCATCCATCGTTGGTAGAAGCGGCTTCCACGTGTGAAGATCCAGCGACGACGAGTGAGAGCGGCCAGCAGCAGCAGCAGTCCGGAGCACCTGAAACAGAGAAAACGGGGAATTAGTCGACAGATACGGTTAGTTGTATACTTACCTTTCTCGATTTAACGGGTAAAATCGAGTGGCGACCGTGTTTCACGAATTTTCTACATTTTCGGAAATATTGATGAATGAGTCGTATCACGCGTGACCTTGCAGCCGGAGGCTGCATCGTCGACGGCGCAGCCCGGAGGATCAAGCCAGCGGACGTCCGGGAGGACAAGCCCGTCCAGCGTGGCATCCGCCACGACCAGGGAGTGCCGAGTCGCGGTAGAGACGCTGCTCGCCACCCAGACGGGATACCTTCCCCGGGAGTGATCCCGTTTGAAGCGGCGCCCGTGGAGGCGTCAGATGACCTCCCGTTCCGAGATTTATTTGGTTTTGGCGCAAATAGCGAACCAGAGCTAGCGATGCTCTAGGTTATACATATATGTTTTTATTTATTTATGCGCACCAAAGAGCCCGTTCATTTTCTCCGCTCATCTTTTATTTTTAGTCATGATTATTCCAAATAATTTATTTTTCTTTTGAGCTTGACTTATTAAAAGGCCCATAGAGGCAGTATAAAATATAAAATATATATATTCATAGGTATAGAGTGCCTTATTTCCTATCCTTTGCCGTCCCGATAGGAATAAGGATTAGTTTAAGAGGTATATAATCGATAGTCAGTAAGTTTAGCTTGTAAGGGGAACAACCCCGTGATTCAGCGTTATCGCGCGTCCGCGTGAGCAGTTGCACGTGTCATCGCGCGTCCAAGACATAATAGTGCATCGTGCACGAAACTCGAGTCACACTGAGCGTTCGCGAGGAATGCCGTCATAGAGCGACTATCGTGCGCGCCCGATGCACGAATAAGCGAATTAGATTCGCGACGAATGATCGTGCGCGGGAAGTCGGTTACGAGTATTGTACGGTCGAGAGGATCATCCGAGGTGATGATACGAGTCACCAGGGACATGTTTCACGTGTCCTCGACGAAGTCGAGCAAGTGTGCGGCGACATCGTGGTACCTACCGCGTCTCCGATATAGAGCGATACAGGTGTGTTCACCGAACACCGCCGAGCGTCCTAAAGGTGAGTTGACACAAGTTCGACGTCTGTGCTGGAAGTAAATAGCGCAGACATGATGCGGGCGAACTAACTTCACGAACGTGTTCTCGGGATGTCAATTAAGACGTCCACGGTGTTGAATTAGAATTTTGAACATTGTGCTACAAAGTTCTGGCACAGACCTCGTACAGCCAAACCACCATCGGCGATGGCCTACCGAGATCCTAAATAGGGTGTACACCGACTTTCACCCCGATCCGACCTGGATGCCGGAAACACCCAGCACGGACACCTTCCTCAGGAACAATCGGGTGCGTTAGATTTGTTGACCCTTCGGGAATGCAGCGCACCAGGTCCCGTCGATCTGCGAACTCTGCGCGCCGAGATCGACCCACACATCGTCTACAGGGACAACACCCCTACGGATGCATTTCCGGGAGCGTGATAGGCCCCAATGACGCGATCTCGCGTCAATTCGTCACGTGTGCCCGGAAAATCCGCGCACACCCGTGCGAGACTGAAATTAATGGTATTGTATCATCTTACGGGATGTCAATTAGCTGTGTTATCGAGATCCCATGCGAATCGAATGATTGCGCGCCGAGATCCTGGCACACGCGTCTTCGCTGCAAAAATACCCTATAAATGTATATGTGCGATAGCATCGAGCATCAATGTCAATTGCGAGCGATACCCGTGGCCCGGAACCTAGGATACATGCATAATTTCGTATCTGAGCGAGATTTGTAAAATAGCGATATTTCGTGATATGTAATATTCTCGATATGTATTCGCGAGCCGTCTCTAGCGAACGAGAAACAGCAGCGAGAACAAAACAACATTCCTACGTGTTTGTCAGACCTGTTTGTCCGATACGCAGCTGTAAACAGGCGACGATCACGTGATGGCGGACGCAATAGTAGGAGTGGGGGTAGCCACCCGAGTGGGGACGCGCGCCGTTGCGAATGATCGGTCGTACGAGGAGTCTATCGGGAGAACGCGACGCGACAACACGTTTTTGACAGATATACGTGGCGAAGATATACGTTCTCGTGACAACCGATGATCCCGCTCGCGGAGCGATATCCGTCAACCAAGTTTTCGTGATACGTGAACGCGATCGATACTTGTAATAGACATTCCTGTTCTGATATCCGTGTAACAAAGCGCGAACAGTCATACGGGAGAATACGTAAGATTCTCACGATCACCGATGATACTCGAGCGACGGAGTGTCGGACATAGCGAATTTATCCGAGTTATCGTGATTATACGCGACACACACACGAAACTGTATCCAGCGATCACAGTGTGACACCGCGGGTGATAGTAAATCATTGTGAAACGCATTGTACTGAATATTTATTCTGAAATAACATGAATAAATACATTGTTATTTAATGTGATATACCGAGTGTCTGAAATCATTCGACGATATCCAGTGACCTGTCCTGAGTCACCTTCCATGCGGGAGATTCATGCGTAATCACCATTCCTGCGGAAATTAAGTGCGAGTAAATGCACATGGCTTACGCTATATAAGCATACGGTATACGAGATACTTACCTGAGATTCTGCGAAGACGATCCTGTGGGTGCATCATCCGTGACGATCCATTGGTCCAGAGCATCGTTGGTAGTAAGCGGCTTCTACGAAGGAGGTCCATCCGTAAGGCGAGACGCAGAGCGGCCAGCAGCAGCAGCAGTCCGGAACACCTGAAACAGAAAAAAGGAGAGAATTAGTCGACGGATACGGTTAGTAGTATACTTACCTTTCTCGATTTAGAGGATAAAATCGAGTGGCGACCGTGCTACGCGAACTTTGAGAATATTTCGGTAGTTAAACGAATGAGTTGTGTCACGCGTGAACCTACGTGCCCGGTTACAACCTAACGTGCCCGGTTACAACCTTTCTCGATTTAACGGGTAAAATCGAGTGGCGACCGTGTTTCACGAATTTTCAACACTTTTGGAGATATTGATGAATGAGTCGTATCACGCGTGACCTTGCAGCCGGATGAGGCTGCAGCGGTGCCGCCGGAGACCAGGCCGGAGGAAGGTGAGACCGAGTAAGTCTCCAAGCAGCTCACCATACATTTCCTCGCGATACTTTCGTTTTGTTTTGTTTTCCAAAAGGGTATAATACCCGTGTATTTATTTTTGTTTATCCGTTTCGTAAATTTACGCCTCGTTCAATAGATACGGTTAGATAGTAAGCGAATTAATATTAAGTTGCGTTTTGTGACGTTTTGATAATGCGAACGTCCATAAGAGCTAATGATATAAGTAGGACATATATATCTATCGACATTAGACATAGCGTCTGACACGCCAAGCGTGGCGTATAGTAGATTGGTTTGGTGCCGGCCACCGCGTCCGACACCGAATTATACAATTTTGAGTTTTCTTTTGGTTTTCCCCATGCAAGTAATCTTCTTTTATTTTTGATTTACGTTCGATGATAGACGAACAGCGCGCAAGCGTACATAAGAGGGGAAAAACCCGTGATTCAGCGTTAAAATAGTATCAGCGTATATCTTGATCGCGCTCACGACCAAGTGCGTCGCGTGTACAGGGAAAATACTCTGTAGATACGATCCGGTGAGATAAAAGATACCAACGCGTTCTTTGGACGTCAATTAAGACGTTGATAAGGGTCAATTAAAATTTCGATCGGCCAATAGCTAGATTCTTGTTCAGACGTCGTACGGACAAACGGCCAACGGCGATGGCCTATTAGGGTCCCAAATAGCATATATACCGAGTTTCACCCTGATCCGACCGGGACATAGCCAACTTCCGGTTCAGACATCTTCTTCAGGAACAAACAACGGGGATCGACTAATTGAGTCCCTAGGAACCCAGCGGACCGACTCCCGTCGTTCTCCGAACCCTGAACAAGGAAGTCGACCTGGGGATCATCCACGAGGAAAACACCTATATAGGGGTGATCGCGAGACCCTAGCGAGAGCATCCGTCAAGGTCCCGCTCGAATCCGACATTCGAGTAGCTAGATCATTGTTCAAGATGTATTTTGAGAAGTAAAGACTTCGAACGTTCCTATTAGATCTTAAATAGCGTTAATATAGCGTTTCCGTTGAAGCCGCATCGTTCAAAGGCTAACTTCCGGTTCGAGCGTCATCACCGGGAAAACGCGTCATTTCCCGTGATATTAGTTAATAAGGATCATCTGTATTAAAGAGCGATCGTTGTACATCCCTAAATAGCGAAATTACGTTGTACCTGTGAAATCATACATAATGGTGTTATATGTCATATGTAAAACTTCAAATATATATATTCGAAGATAGTTTCCAGCATTTGCGAGGATATAAGAGACAGTCGTGCGAAATTCCGACGTGTTTGTCGAACTTATCGATTTCCTGCGTAGCAACGATCAGGCGATATGACGTCATCATCACTCGAGACAAACAAGAGTGGGGGTACTGCGTAGGATGGGGATGTGCGATGTAGCGAGCGAGCGCTCAAGAGCAGTCGATCGGGAGAGCTAGGAGCGGTAACATAGTTTGACACATAGCCGTAATTCGTAGTCTCTCATTACAACCGACGAGGCCCGCCTACGGAGCGATATCCGCGAGTTCGCGAATTAAATATTTTTCGCGATACTCAACCATTGTGCGCGATATAAGCGTAATAAGGTCAGTCGTCCGGGAGATCTCTAAGAGACAACTTACTACACGAAACTGTCAAGTATTCGCGAACGTTCTCGAAACATAGAATCTCTATACAACCGGCGAGACCCGCGTACGGAGCGATATCCGGAAATATCACGTATCGTTGATAAGTGCGTGCGACCTGTAACGAATAGTGCGAACATTCACATCCGTGTACGAAACAAAGGACAATCACGCGGGAGAATACGTTATATTCTCACAACGACCGGTGACACCCATGTTGCGGACGGAATATCGTGATTATTCGAAATATTGTCAATTTACACGCGACATACGAACATTGTGATATACGATAGCGGTGATACACCACGAGTGACTGTAAATCATCGTTGATCGAACTGAATGACTATTTATTCTACATTTATAGAATAAATACATTGTTATACAAAAGTGATATCCTCAGTGTCTGAAATCATTCGACGATATCCTGTGACCTGTCCTGAGTCACCTTCTAAGCGGTAGATACATATGAGATCACCGTTCCTGAAAAAATTAAGTGCGAGTAAATGCACATTAATTACGTTATACGTATACGGTATACGAGACTTACCTGAGATTCTGCGACGATCCTGCTGATGTTTCATCCGTGACAATCCAGTGGTCCTGAGCATCGTTGGTAGTAAGCGGCTTCTACGAAGGAGGTCCATCCATGTGAGACGATACGCCGAGCGGCCAGCAGCAGTCCGGAACACCTGAAACGAAGGAAAAGGGGAATTAGTCGACAGATACGGTTAGTAGTATACTTACCTTTCTCGGTTTAACGGGTAAAATCGAGTGGCGACCGTGTTTCACGAATTTTCAAGATTTTCGGAAGATTAAATGAATGAGTCGTATCACGCGTAGCTTCCCGTGCCCGGTTACAACCTAACGTGCCCGGTTACAACCTAACGTGCCCGGTTACAACCTAACGTGCCCGGTTACATCGTCTCCTTCTGCGGCGCAGTCATGTCGCAGAAGGAGGCAGCCGAACGCGTCAGGAGGGGGGAAGCACCACCCCCCTCCAGCGACAGCAACTGGAGCGACGGGGTGGGTCCGGGCCGCAGACCGCCGCCGCCAACACGGCCGCGGCGATATTTTTTAAGACGGCGCAGGCCCAGGAGCGCCCCCCCCCGTCGCGATTCCGGTTTCGGGGGGGGGGGACAGCACATGACAGTGCTGGGGGGGAGAGGGGCACAGGTAATGCGCACATGAAGTATCTTCTCCCCCCTTCGCCCCCCCCTCGGTACGGGAGGAGGCCGTTGCCGTCGGTGACGCCGGCCAGCGGCCGTACGTACGGGTCCCCCCCGAAAAAAAAACTAATGGGGCGGACCGCGGGGGTGGAGCGGGCGTGCGGGCGGGGTTTACCGCACGCCCGCAGCATAACCCACCCCTGCTAGAGGGGCAGCGGTCTGGGTGGATGTCCCCCCATTCCGCCGCGGTGATTTCAGGAGGCGGCTCCAAGGAGCCGGGGGAGACGCCGGCGGCGTCTCCTGGGTTGGCGCCCAAGTCTGGGCCTGGCGCTGGGGGGCCCCGGAAGAATCAGTGCGTTTCCCGGGGCTCCCCATGACAACGAGCGCCGTGAGGGACATCCGCAGGAGTTTTAGTGGGCAGGGTATGCATGCAGTATCGTGAGCGATGTGCATGCTATACAATCCCACACTCCCCCCGCTTATGCCTCTCCCCGGAGGCCGGGGGGGTCTTCCCCGAAAGGGGCTACTGGGTAAACCTGGGACTTTTAGCCGTAGGGATCCCAGTAGTTGAAGATTTCTCCTGCGTCAAAAAAAAAAAAAAAAAAAAATAAAAAAAAAAAGATCCTGTGCACGCGGGCTGCGATTCACATTACATTGCAGCAGTGTCGCCACTAGTTGCCGCACTCGCATCAGCCCCCCGCACCGGATTCCCGTTCTTCCGAGTCTCGCTTCTGACCCCGGCGTTCCCAGACTTCCTACCCATCTCGCAGGCATCAGAGCCCAGCCGGTGATTACTCCTTCTGCTCTGGCTCTCACACAGGACGCATCTCGGATCTGCGCGACAGTCCCGCGCCCTATGTCCAGCCAGCCCGCAGCGGAAGCAGGCCTCACTTCTATCTTCTTCCGCGGAGCAATTGTTCCTCACGTGTCCAAGGTGCCAGCACCTAAAACACTGAAGAGGGCGAGCCTTCAGCAGCTCCACCCTCGCCATTGTCCATCCAATGCTAACCCTGCCTTTAGCAGCTACCTTGACTGCCGCTACCAAGGGGCATTGTACCCACACAGAGCCCAGCCCGTTACGCATGGAGCAAATGTCGCCAACCCTGACATCCGAAGGGTTACATCCCCCCATTTTTACCACTACTTCACACACTTCGGCCGGTGTCACTGAGTCGTCGAAGCCAACAATCCTCATCTCAGCTTTTTTGGCAGGTCTCGTAATAATGGCCCCCTCCTCCTGCAGTGCTTCTTTCAGCTTGCTCGCAAGTTTGTCTGCTCCTAGAGCACCTTCGGGACCAGGAATTTCAATTATGACACCTCCATTAGCAGCCTTCCTGACTTTAGAGGAGTGTATACCCAGCTCAGGGAGTGAGATCTTTTCCCTCGCTTTCCTTAAAACAGCAGCGTATGGAAAGTCCTGTCCGCGTCCCGTGATAGCTATAGCAGCCATTTTTGGTGGTTTACGCCGAGGCCGGTTGGGTCGCTTGGGCACCTGCAGCCTCTCCACCAGTCCACTCACAACAGGCTTGATACTCTCTTGCGATAACGCTGCAAAGGCTTTCTTCTCGGCCCTCCTCACCTTTCTGCCAACAACTTTACTCCACGGGGGGGGGGCCGTTTGGGTGTATAAAGTTAGCCCCCCATTTTTTGATTTTAAATATTTTTTTAGTTGTTCCCAGTTGTTCTCTGTTTGTTCTATATTGTTCCTGAGTTACAAGTCCAAAAACAAAAAAACACGATGGAAAAAGCAAAAAAATGGTTTTTTTGAGTGGCCCCCATTTTTTGAAAAGTCCAAATTTTTTTGTTGTTCTCGATTGTTCTTGTTGTTCTAAACATTGTTCCTAAGTATTAATTCCCCAAAAGCTGTATTTACAAAGATATGGCAACAATAGCATAAAGCGCTCAAATTCAATATTTCTATGTTTATAGTAATCGATATTATTTTCTGACCATCAAATTACATATTCAAGGTAAAAGCAGACAGAACAATCAGGAACAACCGTCAATTTTGCCGGAACAAACGTATAAAGGGCACTTTACTCTTGGAGATAGGGAAATTTTTTGTTTTTATCGACCGATAACGTTGAGCCAGCGGTACCAAACTATAGAACAGTAGAACCTAGGCCAAGAACAACCAGGAACAACCGTCAATTTCGCCGGAACAAACGTATAAAGGGCACTTTACTCTTGGAGATAGAGAAATTTTTTGTCTTTTTCGACCGATAACGTTGTGCCAGCGGTACCAAACTGCCGAACAATAGAACCTAGGCCGAGAACAACCAGGAGCAACCGTCAATTTCGCTGGAACAAACGTATAAAGGGCACTTTACTCTTGAAGATAGAGAAATTTTTTGTTTTTTTCGACCGATAACGTTCCGCCAGCGGTACCAAACTATAGAACAGTAGAACCTAGGCCGAGAACAACCAGGAACAACCGTCAATTTCGCCGGAACAAACGTATAAAGGGCACTTTACTCTTGGAGATAGAGAAATTTTTTGTCTTTTTCGACCGATAACGTTGTGCCAGCGGTACCAAACTGCCGAACAATAGAACCTAGGCCGAGAACAACCAGGAACAACCGTCGATTTCGCCGGAACAAACGTATAAAGGGCACTTTACTCTTGGAGATAGAAAAATTTTTTTGTTTTTTCGACCAATAACGTTGCGCCAGCGGTACCAAACTATAGAACAATAGAACCTAGGCCGAGAACAACCAGGAACAACCGTCAATTTCGCCGGAACAAACGTATAAAGGGCACTTTACTCTTGGAGATAGAGAATTTTTTTGTCTTTTTCGACTGATAACGTTGCGCCAGCGGTTCCAAACTGCAGAACAATAGAACCTAGGCCGAGAACAACCAGGACAAATCTCTTCTTCGAGTACCATTATCGTTTAACGGTCGTAACTCTTCTGCATATATCTGTGAATTAGATATATAGGACCTACAGTTTAACGCCGATTCCGAACGGCTATAAAGAAATTTTTATTTTTGTTTTTTAATCTTTTTAAACTGTTTTTTATTTTTTATATATTTTTATTTTTTTTATATTTTTTAACTGTTTTATTTTTTATATATTTTTATTTTTTATTATTTTTAAACCGTTTTTTGTTTTATATATTTTTAAGATTTAAGTTTTTAAAGTTTAAGTTCTTACGTATATGCATATTTGCGGGTTTATTTCTGTATCATCCATAACATGTTTTGGTTTTTTACATAAGTCGTCAAATAGCATCCACTCATTATTTTTTACGAATGCAGTGTAATGTCCTACTGATGTTATTGTTCGAGGGCCTTCGTAATTAATCACTCCTGCTAAGTCATATTGTGCTCTATTTAGTATTAAATTGTTTTTAAAATTGCGTAATTTAGTTTTACGGTTAGTCCCATCCGTAGTCTCAATAAATATTACGTTTCCATATTCTATATTGATATTAACATCACTGTTACATTTCTTACAATTTTTTTTAACGCGTTAGTATATTCATCTATTGCATTTTGTAATTTTTCGTGTCCAAATTGCTTCAATATATTAATATTAATTGGTAGAATGGTTCCTTTACGCTCGACAACATTTTCACATTTTATGCAAGTTTTATTTAAGTAGTAGCTGAAGTCTTCCTTGAATAATTGTTCGCAAAGATAAGAAATAGTTGAAATTGCATCAATAATTATTACGTCATGTACATTTTCGCTTACAAAATGTTCTATTTCACGTAACAATTCTGCTCTTTTCTTGTAAGTTAACTTACTTGAACCAGTTTTTAAAAATAATTTTAAAAATTCGAAGGCTTTTGTGGAACTCGATTCGATCACTTGACGAAACAAATTATGTATACTTGCGGAAGCTAAAATTTGAAAAATACTATCGAACCCACATGTATTTTGTACGATATATTTTTTTTTCTCTGCAATTAAGGGACATAAATTTCCATTTTGGAGCATACCGATACCAACTACATTTTTTTTATTAAGTTCTGTGATATTCCAATCGGGCCGGGCACTGAGACATGTGCGTTTAACTTTTTTAGGAGCATTTTTATTTCGCCAATTTTGTTCGTACAACAAATCATGAGATTCATCAAATGAAGAGTTCGGTGTTTCTAGATTGGAAATATTTCTTATATCATACGTATTTTCTTTATTTTCATCAGATATTGTTTCATTTTTATTTAAATCAAAATTCTCGACTTTAATTAAAATGTTTGATGATTCCTTGTTATCAATAGTTGTCTCACAAGCGTTCTTCTCGTCTTCTCTTATTTCACAAATTACTTGTTCTTTATTTAAATTCAAATCAAGTTCTTTTTTGGCTATAGCTAATTTCGCTTTCCCTGAAAATGATTTTAAATAGATACTTATAAATTTATCAATGCGCATTGGTCGACATTCATTTCTTAATATACGATGCTTAAGATCGTTAAATTCAGATTCCACGGCGGATGAACTGACATGTATTTTTTCAAGTTTAAACGCATTTGTCATAGTACCCGTATATAATGGAAAATAATGCAATAGATTTTTAATTTTAGAGGTTATAGGAATAATATAGGGTAAACTTATACAATGGTCGAAAAGTCGTGACGATTATAATTAATAAATATGACCAATTGGAGGTGCAGGAAGCGGAGGAGAATGAGGAAAAGTAGTGAGGGAGGCAGGGGGAGTGCGAGGGAGGTGGAGTGCATGGAGGAGGAAAGAAAGTCGACAGGAGGAGCAGTCGAAGATGGTTAAGAAGGAAGGAGGATGAAGAGGTTAGGTTGACGAGAGGATGGGCGAGGGGAAGATTCAATGGAGGAGTGGTGTAAGAGGAAGACGGAAGAGGAACACGGAGCATGCGCGCAGAGAATTTTGGATAGGGTAGAAGGCAAGAAGACCTGAATGCGCACGGGAGGGCTGACGTGGTGCGTTACGCGATGCCTGGCGGGGGCCGAGGAGAGGCGAGAGGAGGGATATCACAGACGGTGTATCCGCGCCGGGCGGCGGCGGCGCACTGCGTACGGCCGGTGAGCGGGTGTATGGAAGAGGGGCGCACGCAACGTGAGAAGGAGCGATGGTGGCGCACGGACGGTTGCGAGGAGAGGTGGTTGGAAGCGGATGGGGTGGCGCTGGTCGCCAACGGAGTTGGCAGCTATACGAGACGCTGATCTGACGCTTTGCGAACGCAGGGGTCTACAGAGTCGGAAAGCAGATATGACGGCGGCAGTACCGCGTGTCAGAGGATAAAACAAAGTGATAATCAGGTTAGAAGGGCGGCAAGAGAGCGGGAAGCAGTCAAGAACGGTAAGATATGCGCGCAGTAACAGCGAAGTAAACATGCTGGCAGGGAGTCCGGAGGAGAGAGAATGTCAGTAAGAAGGGGGGCAAAGCGAAGTGAAGCGTAGTGAATAAGGCCGTGAATGACAGTCTCGTTTTGTTCGGAAACAGGTAGAGAGAATATTGCAAGGAGAGGGACAAGAGATGGAAGGAGAGGACCGCGTAGAGGGACTGAGGTGCGAGATGGCGAGATGGATGGAAAGGATGTCGAGGGAGATTAGAGGAATAGGACTGGAACTCAGGAAGGAGGTAGGACGGGTGGGGGAGGAGTTGAGAGAGGAAATGAGGGAGATAAGGACGCAGTTGAAGAGGATGGAGGTGGTGAAGAAGGAAGCGATCCGGGGTAGAAACGGGGGAAGGCAGAAGGAGTCAAACGAGAGTGGCGAGCTGGGGGGGGGAGGAGAAAATTCGGAAGAGCGTAGAGAGAGAGAAAGAAGGTCAAGGTTGCATAAATAGACGAGATAGGGAAAAGCGAAACCAGAGAGAGACAGCGATGGCGGAGGAAGAGAGGAGCAGCAGGGGAGTGGTGAGGAAGAGGACGCAGAAGGAGGAGTCGGTTGAAAGCAGTGAAGGCGGGTGGGAGGAAGAAGGATGGAGCGGAGATTGGTGGGATGAGGTAATAAGAGAAGAGGAGGGGAGAAAAAAAGAAACGAGGAGACCTAAAGGAAGAGAGGAGAGAACGGAGCAGGAAAGAAGAGATAAAAGGGAGGAGAAAGTAAGAGGATGGAGCGAATGTGAACAGGAAAAGGAGTCACGGACGGAAGAAGAGAATAGAGGAATGAAGACAGAGGGAAAAAGTAAGAGAGAAGATGTTTGGACGGAGAAGAAGCACAAAGGGAGTGAAAGGAGAGAAGTTGAAGGTAGAGAAAGAAAAGAGGATAAAGGAAGAGAGAGGGAGGCAGAAAGGAGGATAGCGGCAGGAAAAGGAGAGGGGGGGGTAGAGAAGGTGGAGAGGTATAGTGAGAGAGATGGCAAAGGGAGAAAGGAAGTAAGGAAGGGAGACAACGAGCGAAACGCAAGAGGAGAGGAAGGAAACGAGGACGATAAGAAAGAAAATCAGAGTAGGAGTGGAGGCGAGAGCGACAAGGAAAGAGGAAGGGATAGGAAGGAAAGGATGTCGACAGGAGGAGGGAATATGGGATTAGGAAGGGAGAAGGTACTCAGAGAAAGAGAAAGCGAAGATGGAAAGGCGCGCAGGGAGGACAGGGGAGAATGGAGCTCGGACGAAGAGGAAAGAAGAGAGGAGGGGGAAGAAGGGGCGAGGAGAAAGGCACGGGAATTAGTGAAGAAAAGGGCGGAAGAAGTGAAGAGAGAGAGAGAAAGAAGAGAAAGAGAGAGAGCGCATTGGGAAGATAGAGAGGAGAGGGAGAGAATCGCGAGGAGGAAAAAATCGTTGGTGTGGAGAGGAGTAGAAGGAACAGGACAAGCAGAAAGGAAAGAATTTATAGAGATTATTGCAGAGAGGGCGTTGGACAAAAAGGTGAAAGTGGAGGGACTGACAGAGATAAAAGGAAAAGGAAAGGATATAGTGATAGCTGAAATGGAGGAGGAGGAAGACAAAAAGGAACTATTTGGGAGGAGATGGGAGATAAAGAAGAGATGGGGAGTGACAGTGGACGAGGAGCTAACGGGAGAGGAGAGGTATAGGAGATGGAGATTAGAAGAGAAGGCAAGAGAGGAAAGAAGGAAGGGTAACTCGGCGGTGGCTACGAGCAGCAGGTTATGGATAAATGGCAAGGAGATATTTTGGGATGAGGACAGGAAGGGTTGGAGAAAAGGGTGAAGAGAGGCAAGACGATTCGAAAGACGCTGGGAACTCAAGAGAAGATGAGGGGGGGCGATAGATGAGGAAATGACGAGGGGGGAGAGGCAAAGGAGACATGCCAGGAGGATATGGGGAATGGAGGGGATCATAGGAGGAGAAGCGGAGGAGGGAGATGGAGATGGGGGCTATCGCAGATTAGGTTTGGGCGATTTGTTTATTTTTTCTTTATGTATACAGGGTTCGAGGATAGGAAGGAGAGAGTGACAGGAGGTACAGGAGAGGCTGAACAGAAAGAGGAAGGAATGGAGCTGATGTTAATCACGCTATTGGAGAAAGACGGACGCGAGAAAGAGAGGGGCCAGGGGATAGGGTAAAGTCAGAGTGAAGAGGAAGGAAGGAAGTCGACAGAGAATGCCAGAGGGAATGTGGGAGTTAAGAGGGTGGGGCGGGAAACAGTATGTGAGGTCGCCCAATGGCCAGGTTTGAGGGGGATAAGTTGTAAGGGGTTGGGTACGTCCCCGCAAAACGCCAATGTTTTGTATCTGTATGGAAGGAGAGAAGAAGTTAAAGTGTAAAGGTTTGGGAAACGTTCCTAAAAAACGCCCTTTTAGACCCGAGAGGGTAATAAAGTATACGTTTGAATTGAATTGATTGAATTTTAGAGGTTATAGCAGGAGCATAATACGAATTAATTGTCTCACCCTGAGGGGCAGAAGTAACTGCATTTATAGAATCTTGGACTAAAACATTTAGCCAGTCACCAATAGTTTTTTTTCAAAATTTTCAGTACTTTTGTCATTCAAAAGTAACGCCTCCGCTGCTGAAATATCTTTAACAGTGTTTTCACTTGTTACTATAATACTTATATCTGCATTACCCTTAATTATATCGTGCAAGTATTGTAAAGCTTGTTCAGCTATACTTTCTGATTTATTTTGATTTAGTCCACAGCCTTCGCTATTACACAGTATTACAACGGATCTAATGATATTTTCGAATTCCCGAAAATCAGTCACTTTCGTTAAGTAACATAAGATTAACATATAAAATGTTTTTACTCGTGGATGTACGTTTTTAAATTCATTCCATCGGGAAATTAAGTGTACATAGTGCGAGATATCTAGACGAATGAGACATGATGGTAAACTGTGGGGTAATTCAGTAAGGTAACAAAAACATTGCTGTAGATAATCTTTTAAACTTCTACATCTTCCAAATGATTTTGCTACAGCACCCATCAATGCTTTGTCAAAATCGCAAACTATCTGGTTTGGATACGGGAAATTTTGTTTATGAGTAGAACCTATTCTAATTATTTCGTTAAACCAGTACATGATCGCATTAGTATTTTGAGTCGCGCTTAACATTTGGAATACGGGCATTTTTGATGTTGAGGTTTCTATTATTATTTGGTATAAA
This sequence comes from Leptothorax acervorum, assembly GCA_035220615.1. NCBI lineage: Eukaryota > Metazoa > Arthropoda > Insecta > Hymenoptera > Formicidae > Leptothorax > Leptothorax acervorum. The sequence goes on along the minus strand of JASTWQ010000441.1, from coordinate 60,496 downwards.
TATATGTGCGAAGATAATTCATTTGTTGGTAACTTTAATTTTTTCACCAACGATCCTGTAGCATCGACACAAATAAAATTTGAATATTGAATATATATTGCCATTTGTTCTTGTGTCCAATAGTGGACAAAAAATGGATCCAACCCAATTGAGTGAATGTGTCCCACATGAATACCATACTTCATTTGCTTTATACTTTCTATTGGATCAGTAACAGATATTCCTAAATCTTCATTACGCTTTTGTTCTTTTGCTTTACGTAAAACACTAAAATTTGGTAAATGAGCTGGTTCGTTGTCACCAAAACTCATAAGTTTGTCGGCTTCCATTCTACGCCACATACATGGCAAAATGTTTGCATCGACCATTTCTTTGGAAACTTTAATTCTTTTTTTACCTTTTAATTGTCGTTTTCTTTTTATGTGTAATTAAATCATCAAAATTTTCAATTACACATTCCATCGTTACATCAGTTTGCGGTATAGGTTTGTTAATAACACAACCTTTGAAAATACCATCACATTCTGGACATCGGCCTGATACAGTTAAAAAAATACCAGTTCCAGATATCTTGCTATCTCTCATAAAATTGTCTGATATGGCTGAACACGTAGAAAATATCTTGGATATTATTTCATCTGTAGATTTTTGTGAAATAGCAAGTCCTTGCGGCAAACCCGTTGGTCCCACTTCTAAAATTTATGCAAAAATTAGCGATATTACTAAGCAAAATCCTGATAGTACTAAGCACTTAAAGCCAAAGTACATTTACGTAATTTTACAGAATAATAGATATGGCATTTGGGACAGTTTTAAAACTTCAATTTTGAGATTGGTTCATCAATTATCGAATCAAATGAAGATATTACTTTAAATGAAACCAATAGCGATCTTATCACTTTCAACTTAAACTTATCTTATAAACTTTGGTTAAAGATAGCTCCCGAAGAGGTATTCTATGCGGATAATGTTTTAAAGGAAAGAAGATATAATGTAAAACAACCTGTAGTCTCGAAGCTCGGATCGTAGCTCGCGGCGTGGTCAGGGTCGAGAAAAAGGTGCGGAGGAAAAAGCGCTTATACTCGGGTTTATACTCGAAGATCTGGTTTAAAGATAATTTATTCGCTTTAATCAAATAACTGGTTTACATATAGTTTACACGGCGAATACGTGTACGTGTTACAATCTGTATTAAATAACTGGTTTACATACAGTTTATACGGCGAGTTCGTGTACGTATTACAATCTGTATTTGACAGCGCAAGGCGGGGCGTCGTTAGTTTCCCGAATTTACGGAAACGGCTCGCGGCGGTAGCTAGCGGGATGTTTCGGCTCACGATCGATGGGCGCGTCGATAGTCTACGCGGGGCGGCGCTAGAAAGTGAAAGTGCCGCGGTGAGTGGGCGGCGCCTAATTTCGGGGATTCGCGTAAATGTCTTAGAAAGGCGCGAGGCGTACACGCGGCGCGGGTAGGTGCGCGATATGGTGACACGAGGCGTGTATAATTCGCACGGGCGAATGCGTACAAATGGCGAAAGATACGCGGCACGAGGATCGTGGAAATAATGCCAGGAAGCTGCGTGTAATCGGGTACACCCGACTGGGAGGAGTACTCTCCTCCGCAATACACGCGGACGGTAACCGGGAACACCCGGCAGGACAGAGCACGCTCTGTACAGTACACGTCGAGGAAGGCAAAAGGCCACGGCCGGGTACGCCCGACGTACGGAGAACGCTCCGTACAAGACGTGGACTTTTTAACGGGCGAGAAACGGTGGCACTGGTAACCGAGAACTCTCGGAAGAGACGAGTACGCTCAACCTCACCAGTGCGACCGGAAATCAGGAAAAAGCGGTGTCGGCGTACGGGAACTCCCGAATAGAGACTGAGTACTCTCAACCTCGTCGACACGGCTGGTGATTGCTCGGAGCAGGATCGGGACTGGAAGTCGTGAGCAGCGGACAGGTCTGGACGGATTACTGTCTCACGACGGAGTCTCTCATTAGGCAAATTCGTTGCCTTTTTATACCCCCCAGGGCTCATTACTTCGGTAGCGGGGGTTTGACGTGAAGACGCACGTGGCGGGGATGTCGCGCCGGAGTAGGGGCGCTGAGCGCTCCGGAGTCGCGAAGACGCTCGATTCGTTTCGGGCGCTTACGGATATCGATCGGTCGCTCCGAATCGATATCCGGCGGCGAGTGCGCCGACTTTTGTTCGATTAAAAGATATGTGGGGGCATTCCGCCCCCTGTCTTCGCCCGACGGGTGGTCGGTCGGGCGGCTCGGCTGGTGGACGGCCGGGACGATGCACATTTCGGGGTGCATCGTTACAAATGTTTTATTACGCAAGGTATGGACTGACGAGTTATATGCAGAAATATATGCCGCAACGAAACTACCATGTGCTTTAACTTTTAAACATTGCAAGATATCTGGAACTGGTATTTTTTTAACTGTATCAGGCCGATGTCCAGAATGTGATGGTATTTTCAAAGGTTGTGTTATTAACAAACCTATACCGCAAACTGATGTAACGATGGAATGTGTAATTGAAAATTTTGATGATTTAATTACACATAAAAAGAAAACGACAATTAAAAGGTAAAAAAAGAATTAAAGTTTCCAAAGAAATGGTCGATGCAAACATTTTGCCATGTATGTGGCGTAGAAAGGAAGCCGACAAACTTATGAGTTTTGGTGACAACGAACCAGCTCATTTACCAAATTTTAGTGTTTTACGTAAAGCAAAAGAACAAAAGCGTAATGAAGATTTAGGAATATCTGTTACTGATCCAATAGAAAGTATAAAGCAAATGAAGTATGGTATTCATGTGGGACACATTCACTCAATTGGGTTGGATCCATTTTTTGTCCACTATTGGACACAAGAACAAATGGCAATATATATTCAATATTCAAATTTTATTTGTGTCGATGCTACAGGATCGTTGGTGAAAAAATTAAAGTTACCAACAAATGAATTATCTTCGCACATATATTTATACCAGATAATGATAGAAACCTCAACATCAAAAATGCCCGTATTCCAAATGTTAAGCGCGACTCAAAATACTAATGCGATCATGTACTGGTTTAACGAAATAATTAGAATAGGTTCTACTCATAAACAAAATTTCCCGTATCCAAACCAGATAGTTTGCGATTTTGACAAAGCATTGATGGGTGCTGTAGCAAAATCATTTGGAAGATGTAGAAGTTTAAAAGATTATCTACAGCAATGTTTTTGTTACCTTACTGAATTACCCCACAGTTTACCATCATGTCTCATTCGTCTAGATATCTCGCACTATGTACACTTAATTTCCCGATGGAATGAATTTAAAAACGTACATCCACGAGTAAAAACATTTTATATGTTAATCTTATGTTACTTAACGAAAGTGACTGATTTTCGGGAATTCGAAAATATCATTAGATCCGTTGTAATACTGTGTAATAGCGAAGGCTGTGGACTAAATCAAAATAAATCAGAAAGTATAGCTGAACAAGCTTTACAATACTTGCACGATATAATTAAGGGTAATGCAGATATAAGTATTATAGTAACAAGTGAAAACACTGTTAAAGATATTTCAGCAGCGGAGGCGTTACTTTTGAATGACAAAAGTACTGAAAATTTTGAAAAAAAACTATTGGTGACTGGCTAAATGTTTTAGTCCAAGATTCTATAAATGCAGTTACTTCTGCCCCTCAGTGTGAGACAATTAATTCGTATTATGCTCCTGCTATAACCTCTAAAATTAAAAATCTATTGCATTATTTTCCATTATATACGGGTACTATGACAAATGCGTTTAAACTTGAAAAAATACATGTCAGTTCATCCGCCGTGGAATCTGAATTTAACGATCTTAAGCATCGTATATTAAGAAATGAATGTCGACCAATGCGCATTGATAAATTTATAAGTATCCATTTAAAATCATTTTCAGGGAAAGCGAAATTAGCTATAGCCAAAAAAGAACTTGATTTGAATTTAAATAAAGAACAAGTAATTTGTGAAATAAGAGAAGACGAGAAGAACGCTTGTGAGACAACTATTGATAACAAGGAATCATCAAACATTTTATTTAAAGTCGAGAATTTTGATTTAAATAAAAATGAAACAATATCTGATGAAAATAAAGAAAATACGTATGATATAAGAAATATTTCCAATCTAGAAACACCGAACTCTTCATTTGATGAATCTCATGATTTGTTGTACGAACAAAATTGGCGAAATAAAAATGCTCCTAAAAAAGTTAAACGCACATGTCTCAGTGCCCGGCCCGATTGGAATATCACAGAACTTAATAAAAAAAATGTAGTTGGTATCGGTATGCTCCAAAATGGAAATTTATGTCCCTCAATTGCAGAGAAAAAAAAAATATATCGTACAAAATACATGTGGGTTCGATAGTATTTTTCAAATTTTAGCTTCCGCAAGTATACATAATTTGTTCCATCAAGTGATCGAATCTAGTTCCACAAAAGCCTTCGAATTTTTAAAATTATTTTTTTTTTTAAATTATTTTTAAAAACTGGTTCAAGTAAGTTAACTTACAAAAAAAGAGCAGAATTGTTACGTGAAATAGAACATTTTGTAAGCGAAAATGTACGTGACGTAATAATTATTGATGCAATTTCAACTATTTCTTATCTTTGCGAACAATTATTCAAGGAAGACTTCAGCTACTACTTAAATAAAACTTGCATAAAATGTGAAAATGTCGAGCGTAAAGGAACCATTCTACCAATTAATATTAATATATTGAAGCAATTTGGACACGAAAAATTACAAAATGCAATAGATGAATATACTAACGCGTTAACAAGAAATTGTAAGAAATGTAACAGTGATGTTAATATCAATATAGAATATGGAAACGTAATATTTATTGAGACTACGGATGGGACTAACCGTAAAACTAAATTACGCAATTTTAAAAACAATTTAATACTAAATAGAGCACAATATGACTTAGCAGGAGTGATTAATTACGAAGGCCCTCGAACAATAACATCAGTAGGATATTACACTGCATTCGTAAAAAATAATGAGTGGATGCTATTTGACGACTTATGTAAAAAACCAAAACATGTTATGGATGATACAGAAATAAACCCGCAAATATGCATATACGTAAAAACAAACTATAAAAACTTAAAACTTAAAAAATATATAAAACATAAAAAACGGTTTAACAATAATAAAAAATAAAAATATATAAAAAATAAAACAGTTAAAAAATATAAAAAAAATAAAAATATATAAAAAATAAAAAACAGTTTAAAAAAATTAAAAAACAAAAATAAAAATTTTTTTATAGCCGTTCGGAATCGGCGTTAAACTGTAGGTCCTATATATCTACCCTCAGGGGTCGTGGGCGGTCCCCCGGGTATCCCTAGGGACTCCCGGGGCCGTCCCCGATACGGGCATTGCGAACCCGAGGTACCCTAGCACATCAGCACCGTAATCTCCGTCAACCGCGAGGCTGACGGGGACCGGGGGGCCCTTTTCAGGGCCCGCGAGGGAGGCGACCTCTATAAAAAGCCGCCCGGCTGGTCGGGGCTGTGTGGGATTGAGCCCTAGCTCTCTCACCGACCTATGGGAAGGAAAACCCAGACAGAAAACCGGGGGCCCGGCTACCCTCTTAGGAGTCTGCGGTTAGCTACGGCTACCCAGCTCCAATAGCCGGTAGGGGATGGCGACCCTGACTTCAAACGCCCGGTCGGCCGGGACCGTTAGGGGGATGTTTTTACACCTCCCGCCGGCATAGAGGAAGGTCACCTCGATAAAAAACCACGGGGTGGGGTTGGGGAGGGTGGTCCCCGTTCCCGAGGCGGGCAGGGATGCCGTCTCGCCGAGGGAATGGGAAGACCCCTTCCCTCCTTCCTCCATTGCACGCCGGTGCTCCGGCAGGAGGGGGAGGGGGGGTATCCCTCTTCTGACCCAGCCCAGGACGTGGTCCTGGGTTGGACGGAGGAGAGGCCCACACTCGGTGGTTGCACACCAGGGACGTGGTCCCACGGTCTGCCGGGTGTGGAGGGTTGTCTGGGCCGCTCGGACGTATTCCGAGGCCGGGGCCAGGCGACCTGGGTGGGAGACCGCCCGGGCCACTCGGACTTATTCCGAGGTTGGGGCCGGGCGATGTTTTTTGGAAGACCCGTCGGGCCGCTCGGACATATTCCGAGGTCGGGGCCGGCGGGTCTTGGCCGCCGGGTGAAATAGACCGGCGGCGAGCGAGGTAACTCCGATGGTCGGGGATCGCATCCCTCCCGAACCCGGCCATCGGAGTGGACGGTTAGCCGGGGTGCGGAGGTTACCTCGGCCCCGGTTAAGGATTCTATGCTGGTCGCCACGGCGGGCAGGACCCTGGGTGGGGTGCGACACCCTGCGGTACCTGTCTGTCCGTGGGACCCCCCGCGTGGCGGCACCCGTCACGGTGCCCGTCGGGTCGGAGCGACGGGAGCCCTGAAAGCCCATGGGGGGCTGGGCCTTGATGCCCTCTCTTCATGGGTGAGTAAGGGCCTGGAGTCCCAGTCGCCCTGTTGTTGGCAGGGGGCTGGGGCATAGGGGTAACCCCGAGCCGTGGCGGGGAGTGGGATTTCCTAGAGATGAGCAGCATAAATTCTTTAAAAAACCCATTGGTGTGCTTAGGGAGTAAAGTAAGTGCGTGCGGCAGTAGCTGGGGGCTGGATACAGGTCCCCGGAGGGACTGCGTAGAAGATAGCCCGAAAGCGCCTAAGAGTGTGGGGAAAACGGGAGAGGAGCGTGCGGCGAGAAAAACGCGATCCCGCGGCGCCTCCCTTCCTAGAACATTCAGAAGGAGGGACAGCTCCAGCAGGAGGGACGAGAAACCTCAGCGGAGCAAGTCAAGGGTCATCCGATCTGACTCGGACTCGGATGTGGGTCGCCCTAGATCCAGGACCGGAAAAAAGAGGAATGACCCCGGCTCTGGCTCGAACTCGGAGTCGTGTGTGGGTCGCAGCGGTGCTAACTCGGCGGCGGAGTACGAGTCGGAAAAGGAGGACAACAAGGACGTGATTGTGGTGGACAACCAAGAGGAGGGCGAGTTTACCCAACCCGTACAGCTCAGTGAGAGAGAACGCGAACAGGCGAGGGAGATACTCCGTAACACCATTAAAGAGATAGACCGGGAAGTAGGGAGGGAGTATTGCCCATCCCTAACAGACGCCGGCCAGGAGGAAAAAAGGGGTCGCCCAGCAAAAACGGGCGACCACTACATAAAGAAGCTCTGCGAGGCGCAGAAAGAGCTTATTGAGAAGGCAAGGGATCTGAGGATCATTAGAGACGCAATGGTTCCCGCCAACCTCTTTAAAAATAGAAGGGACGAAGAGGCCAAGGCGATGGAGGAGCTGGGGTTTCCCCTCAGGGGTCGTGGGGCGGTCCCCCGGGTGTCCCTAGGGACTCCCGATACGGGCATTGCGAACCCGAGGTACCCTAGCACAGCAGCACCGTAATCTCCGTCAGTCGCGAGGTTGGCGGAGACCGGGGGGCCCTTTTCAGGGCCCGCGAGGTGGGAGGCCTCTATAAAAGTCAACCCGGCCGGTCGGGGCCGTGAGGGATTGAGCCCTAGCTCTCCCGCCGACCTATGGGAAGGAAAACCCAGACAGAAAACCGGGGGTCCGGCTACCCTCTTAGGAGTCTGCGGCTAGCTTCGGCTACCCAGCTTCAATAGCCGGTAGGGGATGGCGACCCTGACTTCAAACGCACGGTCGGCCGGGACCGTTAGGGGGATGTTTTTACACCTCCCGCCGGCATAGAGGAAGGTCACCTCGATAAAAAACCACGGGGTGGGGTTGGGGAGGGTGGTCCCCGTTCCCGAAGCGGGCAGGGATACCGTCTCGCCGAGGGAATGGGAAGGCCCCTTCCCTCCTTCCTCCATTGCACGCCGGTGCTCCGGCAGGAGGGGGAGGGGGTATCCCTCTTCTGATCCATCCCAGGACGTGGTCCTGGGTTGGACGGAGGAGAGGCCCACACTCGGTGGTTGCACACCAGGGACGTGGTCCCACGGTCTGCCGAGTGTGGAGGGTCGTCTGGGCCGCTCGGACGTATTCCGAGGTCGGGGCCAGGCGACCTGGGTGGGAGACCGCCCGGGCCACTCGGACTTATTCCGAGGTTGGGGCCGGGCGATGTTTGTGGAAGGAGACCCGTCGGGCCGCTCGGACATATTCCGAGGTCGGGGCCGGCGGGTCTTGGCCGTCGGGTGAAACAGACTGGCGGCGAGCAAGGTAACTCCGATGGTCGGGGATCGCATCCCTCCCGAACCCGGCCATCGGAGTAGGCGGTTAGCCGGGGTGCGGAGGTTACCTCGGCCCCGGTTAAGGATTGTAGGCTGGTCGCCGCGGCGGGCAGGACCTTGGGTGGGGTGCGACACCCTGCGGTACCTGTCTGTCCGCGGGGCCCCCCGCGTGGCGGCACCCGTCACGGTGCCCGTCGGGTCGGAGCGACGGGAGCCCCGAAAGCCCATGGGGGGCTGGGCCTTGATGCCCTCTCCTCATGGGTGAGTAAGGGCCTGGAGTCCCAGTCGCCCTGCTGTTGGCAGGGGGCTGGGGCATAGGGGGCAACCTCGAGCCGTGACGGGTAGTGGGATTAAAACAAAATGAATCCAGTTTTAAAAATCCAAAAAATAGAGGCGACGGCGAACACATCAAGTGTGTCACAAGCGGGGATGTTGAGCCGTATCACCGGCAACGACACCGAAACTGTGGCGAAGGAGAGCGGGCTTGGTCCAGCTCGCTTAAATACCGCGAGAAGGGGGAGGAGTATGAAGGGAGTGTCCACCAGCTCCCGGCGGAATACTCCCTATAAGAAGCCGAAAGGGAAAGCCACCAGTCGGGATCGCGAAGAGGAACGCGAGACCGACCGCGAGGAGCGCCGAGAACCGGAGATTTCGGGGCATCCACGCTCCCGGTCCAACTCAGCGTGTAGCTGGGTCTCCGTGGGCACAGATGCAGAGATGGTGGTGGTGGGCTCACCGCCACCCTCTCCGAGGAAGGGAAGAGGTCGCCCCGTAACAACGGGCGAACAGGAAAAGAAGGTGGCAAACAAAGCCAAAGAAGAGGCGGAGAGGAAACGCAGGGAGAGGGAGGTGGACAATCCTTCGGTCGCCCCTCGCCTCTCCAGGAACAGGAAGCTCCTTGAGGCGAATGCCATCAAGGAGCTCAAGGAGACCCCAACGTTAGATCTTCCGGCAAGGGTCCTGGAGGAAGTTAGAGCGATCGACAAGGTCGCCACGAACTCCGGGAACCTGTCGGGGTGTTATGTGGGGGCTCTCAAGAGGGCCGCGGCCATTATAACGGCCGCTACTACCCATCTCTCAGCCCGGGTACAACAGGGAGACCCGGGTGAAAGAGATGTAGAGCTGGAAAAGCTCCGCGGAGAGATTTGTGCCCTCCGCGCGGAGAACAAGAGGCTAAGGGAGGAATGCCGGAGGGGATTTTTCCAGTTTGGGAGGACCCCTTCTATGGGCAGACTCCCGGCTTCTCGCTCGCCCTCACCTCCTGCTAGACTTAAGAGGAAGAGGACGAGGAGGATCGTGAGCACGCCGGAGAAAGACGAGTCGCCGGAGCCTCCTAGCAGGAGGGAGGTCATGGCGGCGATCGAGGCGGAAGGGATGCCGCCGGTATTTAGACCGGCGGTGCAGGGCACCTCCAAGATTTTGGAGGAGGCCGTCCCGCCGATGCCGATAGAGGGTCTAGAGGAGAGACTCATGCGGACCCTCACGGCAAAGGTGGAGGACCTCTTTGGGGGTCTCGTGAGCCGACTGGGTCCATCAGCCCAGTTGACCCGGCCCGTGGGCCGACCGGCTGTCGCCGCCGCCATGGCCGCTGTCGCCGTCGCCAAAACTCCTGCCACCCAGAAGGCGGGGAAGAAGAAACAGGCCAAACCGATGGGGGGCGAAAAAACTGCTGCCCCGATGCCCTCGGCTGGGCCGGCCGCTCCCGTGGCCGCGGCGGCCGGGCCTGCGGGGAGAAAGGCTGGGGGTAAAAACCGCCCTGCCCCCGTCTTCATTCTTGGCCTTGAGGTGGGGAAAGGGAAGGGGAAGGGAGAGAAGCAGCTGCCGCCGCTTCCTCCCGCAAATGAGTCCCAGGCCGACACCTGGGTTACGGTCGTTGGGAGACGGGGAAAGCAGGCCCCCAAGAAGGGACAACCCGTGCCCCCCCCTCTTCCAACAAGGCTGGAAAGAAGGAGACCCTGTCGACCAAGAAGGGGTCAAAGAAGGGTAAGCTGGGAGGGATGAGGACGCCACGCACCGCGGCGGTGACCGTAACCTGCCCGGAAGAGATGTACGGCGAGGTCTTGGCGGAAGCCAAGACCAAAATCGATATCGATGCGCTGGGGATCACAGAGGGCTTGAGGAGCCGCAGAGTCCTCACGGGGGCCCTCAGTATCGAGATCCCGGGTAAGGAGGGGCCGGCTATAGCGGACGTGCTGGCCACGAAGATGGCGGAAATCTTTGCCGACCGGGACGACATAAAAATTGCCCGACCGGTGAGGACTGCCGAGCTAAGGCTTAGCGACCTGGACGATTCGGCAACTACGGCTGAGGTCGTAGCCAAGAGCGGGGACTGTCAGCCCTCCCAAATTAAAGTGGGGGACTTAAAAAGGGCCCCTAATGGGATGAGGTCGGCCTGGATTCGTTGTCCCTTGACGGCGGCCAAAAAGGTCGCCGGGAAGGAGCGAATCCGGGTGGGCTGGACATCGGCGCGGGTACAGTTGCTCGAGCAACGCCCCCTCCAGTGCTTTAGGTGCCTGGAGGGGGGCCACGTGAGGGCAAAGTGCCCGAACGAGACTGACCGCAGCGATCGGTGTTATCGCTGCGGAGAGGTGGGCCATCGGGCACAGCAGTGTTTGGCCACACCACACTGTCCGGTGTGTGCCGACCTGGGCCGTCCAGCCGGGCACAGGGCGGGCAGCAAGGCCTGTGGTCCGGCACACAGGAGGAAGGGCAGCCCCCCTCTTAAGAAGGTGGGGCAGAAGGCTCCAAGAGAAGCAGAGGAATCTGCATCCCCCCAAAAAACCAAAGGGGAGGAGGGAGAGGCAAGCGGTAGCGGTGTCCCTGGGTGGAGGCCACCAAAGCCGAAACGGCCTACACGCGAGACCAAGGAGAGGGTGCCTACGGGACTGCGAGAAGAGGAGAAAATGGAGGTGGTGACGGAACCTCCGACACGGCCCACAAATGGCCACTAAGGTCCTGCAGGCAAATGTCAACCACGCTCGCGCTGCGCAGGACATATTCCTGCATCAAATGGCGGAGCGTGGTTGTGGCCTCGGGATAGTCTCGGAGCCGTACAGGGTGCCGCCCAACCACCCATGCTGGGCGGCTGACCGACGCGGCTCCGTGGCTGTCACGTGGAGGCAAATGCCAGGCTCCCCCCCATGCTCCCGGCTTGGAGCAGGGGAGGGGTTCGTGGCAGTAAGATGGGGGTCCATCTCAGTGGTGGGTGTTTACATCTCTCCCAGCATAACGTTGGCGCGGTTCGAGGAGGTCCTCGACAGTCTTGGTGACTGTGTCAGGGGGCTTCCATCGGGGCCGAGGGTCGTAGCGGGGGATTTCAATGCCAAATCGGCGTTGTGGGGTTCCCCGATCACGAATGGGAGGGGTGTGGCGCTGGAGCATTGGGCGGCGGGCCTTTTTTTTTTTTTTTTTGTCATGGGGAAATCTTCGAAAGACACCCCCGGCGACGGGCATGCAGATGGTGCACAGCCCGCCGCCGAGGGTAGTGTGGGATTCTATAACATGTGCATCGCAAAAGATTCCACATGCATAGCCTACCCACTAAAACCCCATGGTGGCCGCCATCAGGGCATGGCGAGGGACCCCCGGGAATGGCTTTCGCATAACTATCCGGTGAGCCCCTCTGCCCCGCGCTTGCGCGCCCTACCCGGTGTTGGGTGTGCAACACCTCGCCTAGACCGGTGCGAGACGGGGCCACTCCGTCTCGCACCCCTCCACGGGGGTGAGGTCCCAGTGCAATGGCGGATTAAGCCCGCCTAGGATCCACCCCCCATTATAGTGGACACAGCCGCGCCCCGCGCGGAGTGTCCACAGGAAAGAAAAACATGCAGGGAGCAAGCTCCCTGCGTGAGGAGAGGCGGCGAGAACGGCAGGGCGCTAAGACACGTCCATCGCTTTGCCGCCACCTTGGCTCCTCTCGCGGGCAATTGCCCGCATCGTGCGCGGGGGGTCGGGAGGCGGGTCCTTACCCGGCCTCGAGACCCTCCCACGCTGCCCCCTCGTGCGGGCACACCCCCCCCCCCAGCCGGTGTTTATCCGGCTCGCCGAGGTCCGCACACACCGGACATCTCGGCGTTGCGGCCGGACACCGGCCAGCATGGTGGGATCGCTCGCCGCAGCGATAGCAGCAATCGCTGCAATCCACCATGGCAGTGCACCGCGCCCGGACGTGTCCGGGCTCCAAACAGCGGTAGCACTGCAGGGGGCGGGGCTGGAGCGGCTCGACCACAGCCGCCATCCAGCCCACCGTCACTCGGCCCTTTTTGGCCAGTCTACTGGCCGCCGCCGCGGGGCACCGGACCCAAATGGTGCCCAGTCCCGAGAAGTTCCTCCGGATCTCACCGACCCGAATTTCCTCCTCATGACACCCTCCTGCCTCCGCCAACGCGGAGGACACCTCCTGGGGCGTGGCCGAATCGTCCAGCCCCGTCACGCGGAGTTCTGCGCGCTTGCTGGGCCGGGCGATCCGGACACTTACCCCCTCCAACACCCCGGCCATCCGACTGGCCAGGAGGTCGGCCTTCCGATCGGGGGCCTCCCCGGCGATCTTTATGAGGAGACCCCCGTTAACGGCCCTCCCGGGTTCGACCGAGCCGATCCCCAGGTCCCGGAGCGAGATCCTCTCCCTCGCGGTCCTCAACACCCCGCTATACGTGGCCTCGCTCCCCGGCGGAATGGTGACGCTCACCACCGCCGTCTTTGGGAGTCGAGGTCCGCGCACCCTCCTCTTTTTTCTTCCTCCGGCGCCGGTCAGGCTGGCGTCGCTCCTCACCCCGTCGAAGGAGCGGGGGCCAGGAGTAGGGGGTGACGAAAGCGTCCCCCTCCCTCCCCCACGCCGCCTCCTCCGTACCTCCATCCAACCCCGCTCCGGCTCAGCGCCGGGGACGGGTGACCGGGGCATCGGTGGTCGCGTCTGCCCCCCATCCTGGGTCTCCCTCGAGACACGGGAGGAAGGGGTGGAGGGGGGGCCCTGGGCCCCTCCCCCTCTCCCCTTCCTTCTCCCCTCCGCAGCGGTCGTCCCCATGGCGGCGTCCACATCCCCCCCGCACTTTCCGCAGAAAGGCGGGAGGCTTGGCGCCCTCGGCTGGACACCAAGGTTCGCCACGAGGGCCGACACCTTGGTGTCAATGAGCGCGCCGATTCGGATCATGAGATCCTCCTCGGCGCCGCTCTCCGTGCACGTGGCCTTATCAGCCACCTCCACCGGAAAGGCCAAGGCTGGTGTCTCCACCACCTCGACCTCCATCCGGGACTCGTCCTCCGCCCGGGACTTCCTCAGCTGCCGCAGCTCCTCCCGCAGCTGGAATATCACCGCGTCCTGCCGATACAGCTTCATCTGAAGGTCCCGCTGCCACTGAAGTAGCTCCTCCCTAAGCTTCCGCTCCCGCTGGAGTTCCTCCTCCTCATACTGGAGTAGCTTACGCTCGGCTCTCCTCGCCTCCTGGCGATGCTCCTCCACGCGATCCACCGCCCGGTGATATTGGGCGGACAGGTCGGACACCATCTCGATCACCCCGAGAAGCGTCCGCTCCTGCCTCGGCTCCAAGTCGTCCAGCAGCTCGTCCAGCAGCCCGTCCAGAGCGCTCCGAGCCTTTTCCGCCAACTGCAACTCAGGCGGGACATCCGTCCCAGCCTCCTCCGATCGGGCGGGCCGGTCCGCCGGTTCGGCGGCTCGGGACTCTCCGCCATCGATCTTCGGGTCGTCCGGAGGCAGCCTCTCCAGGCTGACCCGTACCTCCTTTGGGGCGATAGCTCTCACTACAGCCGAGCTCGCCCCTTGCGACTCGGCGCTTGACCCCTTGCTTGATGACGACGCCCGGGTGACGGGGACAACTACTCCCTGCCCGCAGGCAGGATCACCCTGGCGCCGACCCCTGGTTATCCGAGTGGGGTCTCCTGAGGAGGCCCCGCCCTGGGGTGGTAACTTCTTCCCTTTGGTTGTCTTGCTCATGTTTTCTGCGTAGGATTGGTTTAATTTCGGGGTTTTCGTTCCCCTAGGCCGGTGCCTAAAAAGCTATCGAGCCCGGCCTGCCCGTTCTCCGCTGCTGCCAAGGCAGCCAAACCGCTCGGTCCCAACCTCGGAATAAGTCCGAGTGGCCCGAGCGGCCCGCCATCCCCGGTCGCCCGGCCCCGACCTCAAAATAAGTTTGAGCGGCCCGGGCGACCCTTCACCCTCCACGGTCCAAAGGACCTCGTCCCCGGCATCCGTACGCAAAACGGGTTCTCCCCCGCCCCGGCCGAGGAACACGGCCCCAACCGGGGACAGAGGAGGACCCCACCCTCCCCGCCCTGCCGGAGCACCGGCGTGCAATGGGCGAGAAGGACGGGGACCCCCCGACCTCCATCTAGGCATCACTGCCCCATTCCCGTGTGGCGCGGTGGGAGGAGCAACCTCCTCCCTAACGGCCCCGGCCGGCCGGGCGATTTTTATAGAAGCCGCCCACCTCGCGAGCCCTGAAAAGGGCCCCCCGGTCTTCGCCAGCCTCGCGGCTGACGGAGATTACGGTCTATAGTGTGCTCTTGGACCCCGATCCTCGCCACCGGGCTCTCCCGACGGTCCCCGACCGCCGGTACTACCCCAGTGGGTCAACGGATCAAAGGGGAGCCCCCTCACCCGGTACCCAACGAATTGGGTACCTTCGTCAAGGTGGCACACCATCGAGGGGGTGGGCGGCGGGCCTCAGCCTGTGTGTGATAAACACGGGCCGAGAGAGCACCTGCGTGCGCAGCCGGGGGAGCTCGGTGATAGACATCACCTGGGCGGACCCCTTGGCTGCGCGCTTTATTAGCAACTGGAGGGTGGCCACGGAGGTGGAGACATTGTCCGACCACCTCTATATTGAGATGACAGTCTCGGCCACATCTCCAGTGGTGCTAGCTCGCCGCCAAGCTGCTGCAAGGCGGCAGCCGAGATGGGCCCTAAAAAAGTTGGACCCCGACCGCTTCGTGGCGGCCCTTCACGTAGCGACGTGGAGCGCTGCGCAGGCGGAAAGGGGCACCCCTGAGGACAGGGCGGAATGGCTGCGTCGCGCGATGACAGATGCGTGTGACGTGGCCATGCCCCGAGTGGGCCCCCAGACCCGACGTTCGGCGTACTGGTGGACGGAGGAGATAGCTGAGTTGCGGCGCTCCTCTGTCCGGGCGAGGCGGGTCTGGACAAGGGCCCGCTCTAGACGGGATGCGGAAGCGGAGGAGGCGGCCGGGGGGAGCTACCGACTTGCCCGGGATGCTCTCTCCCGAGCCATTAAGCAGTCCAAGGACAGGGCCTGGAGAGAGCTACTCCAGGCCCTAGAGGAGGACCCATGGGGGCGTCCATACAAAATGGTCTTGAAGAAACTTCGACCATGGACGCTCCCAACCACGGAGTCCTTGGACTGCGACTTTTTAGAAAGGGTAGTGGATGCCCTCTTTCCCAGTGCGGAGGGGGGCGTCCTGGATCCCATTCCGGCGGTACAAGTGCCGGTATGGGATGAGGAATGGGAGGTCACGCAGACCGAGCTGGGGAGGGCCGTCAAACGTCTGGGGACGCGAAAAGCCCCGGGCCCGGACGGTCTCCCGGGCAAGGCCTGGAAGGTGGCCGTCGGGGAGTTGGACGGTATTATGAGGCGGCTATTCACGGATTGCCTCAGGGCCGGACGATTCCCCGACCAATGGAAGGAGGCCAGACTGGTCCTCCTCCCTAAGGAGGGGAAGCCCGCCGACTCACCCTCGGCGTATAGGCCGATCAGTTTGCTGGACGAGGTCGGTAAACTCTTTGAGAGAATTATCGCTGAACGACTCGTCCAGCACCTGTCCCGGGTGGGCCCCGATCTCTCTGAGGACCAGTTCGGCTTCCGAGCTGGGAGATCAACGGTGGACGCAATCCTGTGCGTCCGCTCCCGCTTGGAGGCTGAATTCGCAGAGGGCAGGGTGGTGTTGGCGGTGTCCTTCGACATCGCTAACGCTTTTAACACCCTGCCATGGGAGGTAATAGGGAGGGAGCTGGAACACCATGGCGTCCCTCCATACCTAATAGCGGTCCTCAGGGACTACTTCAGGGGCAGGAGATTGGCCTACACGGACCGTGAGGGCAGGCTGAGGGTGAGACTCGTCACCAGGGGCGTCCCGCAGGGCTCGGTTCTGGGCCCGCTCCTGTGGAACCTAGGATTCGACGAGGTTCTGCGGGTTTCCCTCCCCCACGGCTGCTGGGTCGTCGGCTTTGCCGACGACAAGTTCCTCGGAGTTGCGGGGGAGACATGGGAGGAGGCCAGAGTGAAGGCCAACGTGGCGGTGGCCTGTGTGGTGAGGGCTATGAGGAGGGCCGGCCTGCGGGTGGCCCCCCAAAAGACCCAGGCGGTCTTTTTTCATGACCGCTCAAAGGGGAGGCCACCCGTAAGAAACATTAGGGTGGAGGATGTCCTTGTGCGTACGGAGCCCCAGCTTAAATATCTAGGGCTTTGGCTGAGTGGAGCCTGGAGCTTTGGCGAGCACTTTGCTCGCCTAGCCCCCAGGGTTCAGGGTGTGGCAAATGGCCTGTGTAGGTTAATGCCTAACCTGGGGGGGGGCGAGCGGGCGTGCTCGCCGGCTCTATGCGGCGACGGTGCACGCCGTGGCACTCTACGGTGCCCCAGTCTAGGCACCAGAGGTGGCGGTCTCCGAGAAACTCAAGGCGCAACTGCGCCGGATTCAAAGGACGATCGCCATCAGAGTGTCGCGGTCCTATCGCACTGTGTCGCACGCGGCGGCAACGACCCTGTCCGGGTTGCCTCCCCTGGAGCTGCTCGCCGAATCTCAAGCCGAGGTTTTTAGGCAAACGCGGGCACTCCGGGGAGGGGGCGTGGTTATAACGGACAGGGTTCGTGGAGCGGTTGTGACCGGACACGGCCGTTTGAGAGTGTGGGAGTCGCGTAATCACTTCCAAAATCACGGTCGCCACTCGGTTTGACCTATAACTACCGAGAAGGTGTGCTCGAGATATAATCTCTAATATAAGATAGGGTAATTTCTCCCCTCAGTTGCAGGTGTGTATCCCCGATGGACCATCACCGTCGCTGCCGCTTCCCCGGATCCTCGCTTCACCGCATACCAGGTAGCTGCTCACTGATGCCGGGTCCCCTGGATCCTCTCGTCACCGCATACCAAGTTACCGCTCGCATATATTAATTATTAACGTTTATTAAATATCCGCTTTGTGTTGTAGGTGGATGCCCCGTGGACCATCACCGTCGCTGCGCTCTCCGTATAGGATATCCGCTGGCCTCGATTACTAACTATACTAATTTATTTTCTTCTGTTTCAGGTTCCTGCCCAGGATGGATCGTCGCCGAAGATGAACTTCCCCGGAGTCTCGCATCACCAAGGAGTCAATGGACAACGTTGTAGCACCGCCGTGGGACAAGGTGAGTAGAAGGTAAGTACGTTAAAGTAATCTTGAGACACGACTTTCACTAAAGACGAACTATTTATTATAAACTGTTAATTACTTGTAATTGTTACAATGTTTCAGTTCACGCACGCAATGTGTCGTTTACAGAAGGTGGCTATTCACCGCTCGCTATTGTTGAACGAGAAATTTAACGCGCAATCACGCGGGAGTTACCGGTTGTTATATACAGTATGCGTAGAACGTCCGCACGCTACGACTGTATCCGATAGACTGCCTAGAGCAACGTTGCTCGCTGTGGCTCCCTACCACTCAATCTATCCCCACTCATGGGTTGTTATTCCCAATTTCGCGATCACGCCACGCTGACGTCATTGGTTTTTGCATGTTTTCGCACATGCCGACACGCTGTTTTCGCATGGGGGACGCGTGTGTGCCCTGTAACTCCTAACGTGGGGCCCCAATATGGAAATTTCCGCCGCCGGTACGCCGTTTGGGGACTCCCCAGACGGCACCGCTGCACCAGGTTTCCGTTTTTCGCAATCTTGGCCGGAGGTTGACGCCGACCTGTGCGCACCCTCTCGGGGATGCTCTGTAGTTGGTTGGCAATCGACTTTCTCGGAGAAGTTGCCCGTGGATGTTTCTGGTGCTCCGATGTTGACGCCGACCTATGCGCAGCCTGTTTGGGATGCCCCTCGACAAGTTGGCACCCGACTTCCAGGCGAAAACTGGCTAGGTCTATTTCTAGACATCCAACCTTGACGCCGACCCCCTAGGCCCGTGTCCTAGGTCCCTGAGAGGACGTCCCCGCAGTCAGTTCCCGGAGATGACCCCTACGTAGCTACTTAGCTAACGCGCCATCCTACTTTGACGCCGACCCTACTGGGACGTGTACCAGGTCCCCCGCAATGCGTCACCATTATCGGATTTCCGATATCGATTCCAATTTTCGAACGCGTAACCGGACATTGTCGCCAACCCACTATACGTGTATACTAGGTCTCAACTAACGCATTACAAGACTTAGTTTCTGAAGAAGACGCCTACTTCGCTACTTAGTGAACGCGTTGTCGGACTTCGACGCCGACCCGATAGGGATGTGTACCAGGTCCCTCGCAACGCGCCTGCACTATCATATTTTTGATATCGACCCTCGTTTTCGAACGCGTGGTCGGACATTGCCGCTGACCCACTAAGCGTATGTAACATGTCTAAAATAGCGCGTTTTGACCATCTGTTCTCGGAGAAAACATCTAGGTGGCTACTTAGCGAACGCGTTGTCGTAACTTAACGGCGATTGGTCTAACATATGTACTAAGTCCTAATCTTTTACTTCGCGTGATTTTATACTGGAGATTGTGTGTGGCTCATGCCTGTTCGCGCGAATTCGTCGCCCGTTTCTCGCGCGTCAAAATAAACAAATCATCATGGGTGGCGTGAGCCGAAACAAACCATACTAACCAGTGAAATGGGCGGAATAAACTAACATAAATGAATAGATACCTAAATATTAACGCACCGGACCGCTGTCCGTGCCCGGTGGGCGTGCACTTAAACCTAGTCTAACAAAATTTAGAAATAGCGAAAATGAAAAGAAATAAAATTTGTACAGCAACTTTGCCACGCGAGCAGAAAAGAAAAACCAATGAACACAGACGCGCCATGTTAGCGCTTCGCGCGCTCTCGCCTCACGCACGTCATCACTCCCTTACGGGAGACGGGGTTGTTCCAAGTCGGAGAGACCCTCGCTGTCCGGGCTCTCAAAATCATCAGACGGCTGTCCGATGTCGCCGCCCGGAACTGGCACCCAGACCACCGGTGCTGCCACTGGAATCTCCGGGCTGGCCGATGTTCTGTTCACGTCCGTGCGTCGCTCGGGCGTCGGCTCCGTGCTCCGCAGGATAATCGGCATGTCCCGGGGTCGCTCGTCAGACGCTGTCGTCCGGGTGTGGTCCGCTGCAGCCGTCTCCGTCGGCATCACCACGCGCTCAAGGACAACGCGTGGCGATCTCGTGATCAATGCTCGCGCCTGGGAAGCGGGCGGTCGCACGGTAAGGCTCCAGGCGAAGACGGTCCTCATGGACAGATGGCAGAGGTATCTGGCCAATCCTGCCCTGGCAGGAAAGAGGACCGTCGAAGCCATCCAGCCCTGTCTACCCGAATGGGTAGACAGCAGTAGGCGTTGGGGGATATCCTTCCACATGACGCAGGTGCTCACCGGGCACGGCTGCTTCGGTGTGTACCTGTGTCGGATAGGCCGAGAAATCACTGCGCAGTGCCACCACTGCGAAAAGGAGGAAGAGGACTCGGCGCAGCACACGCTGGAGCACTGTCCAGCGTGGGCAGAAGAGCGCCGAGTCCTTATCGACAGCGTGGGAGACAACCTCTCTCTCCCGAGCGTTGTGGCAAGCATCGTTCGGGAGGAAGGGAAATGGAGAGCCTTCGCTGCCTTCTGCGGCGGCGTCATGGCCAGGAAGGAGGCGGCGGAGAGGATCCGGCAGGGTGAGCAGCTTGCGCCGGACCAACCTGGTGATGGATTAGACAACGGGGGTTTCTTCCGCCGCCGGAGGGGGCCACCACCCCGACGGAGGGGAAGAAATCCGCCGCGCCCCGCACCACCGAGACAAGGTGCGGGATGACGCCGATAGAGGGGGGCCCGGTTGGGTATAATTCCCACCGCAGGCGTTCCCCCTCTTAATATCGGCACAAGTAGGCAGGCGAGTTGTGACAGAGGCAACTCGCCTTGTGGCACAACAGGTGCCCTCCGAAAATAGTTTCCCTTCCGTACCCGGACATCTGTTTTCAGGATGGCTGTGCGGAAGGGTAAGCTCAGGGAGGTCGTCAGCTGGCGGGGAATCCAGCTGACGATCCAGCCTCCCAATATCAACGGGAGTGGGTGGCGTGGTGGCTGGTGTCCCCACTACGCCACAGATAGAGGTGTCCCCTCTCAGTAGAGAGGGACTCGGGACAATCCCGAGAGAAGGGTCCTCATCGGGACAACATGCGCGGCCGGTGCTGAAGAATGTCTACTTCCGGCATCCCCTCTCAAGTGCGCAAAGCGGTGGACACCCGGTGGGGTTTTAGCCGGTAGGAGTCCGGCATATCCCCTCAGCCCCTCCCCGGGGGCGGGGGTCGAATGCGATGATGCATTTCCCCATCGAGGAAAAAAAAAAAAAAAAAAAAGGAGCTGGGGTTTGCCCCACTGGAGCATCTCCCAGCGGCGATATTAGAGGCAGTCAACGCCGTCGACCTGGTCTCGGAAAAGTCGAAGTCGCTTAAAGGCGAATTTCGAGGAAGACTGAATAGGTCGGCGGCCACGATTAAGGCTGCCTTGACGCTGCTCGTATCGCGATACGAGGACCCGGTGACAGGACGCGACAGAGACGCGGAGATGGAAGCGCTCCGCAACAGGCTGGCCGCGCAGGAAAGAGAACTCGCGGATCTCCAAACAGTGAGGGCGCAAAACGCGCAGATACAAAGGGAGCTACAAGAGCTGCGCTACCAATTTGAGGTGGCGAAGAGGCAGTTACAGCAGGAGCGGGAGGATAGGAACATCGCCCGGATAACTAGAACAAGGAGAGGCAGCGAAGCGAAGAAAAGGAGGGCGAACCCCTTGAAGTCCTCGAGCGATGAGGAACCTGAGGAGAGGGACGAGGGACCGACCATGGTCGAAACCGACATGGGCGCGGAACCTGTGATGCCGGTGGAAGAGGAAGGCCTGGGGGCGAGCTCAAGAGAAAAAGTTCTCGAGGAGATCGCGACCGAGGGTTTGCCGGAGGCGGTTTGCCCCCCGATACAGGGGAGGAGGAAAGTTTTGGATCCGGCGGTGCCAGGCTACCGAAATACGACGCTGGAACGGAGGGAAGGACCTGAACCAGGCATGGAGGCGCGGTTGGCAGAAATGCTGGTCACGTGTGTCAAGGGGAAGGTCGCGGAGATGGGGGCATCTCTTCTAAAACAAATAGAGGAAAGGCTCCCCCAGAAGGACAGGAAGAATGGCGAAGGACAGACGATGGGCTCTCCCTCGACCAGCAAGGAGACAACGGTCGCTTCGACAAAAACGCCAGGGAAGAAGGGGAAGAAGAAACCCACGGCCGAGGCGCAAAAACAATCTGCGCCTACGCACGCACCCGCTCCCGCTCCTGGGAAAACCGGAGAATCAACTCCCTGGTCCCAGGTGCTGGGGCGAAAGGCCGGATCGAGGACCACCCCGGCTCCCACGGGGAGCACTCAGGGAGCATCTCCTCGGGAACAGGAGAAGAGAATCCCACAAAGCAACGCGGGACCCAAACCAGGGGATGAGTGGACCCAAGTGGGAAAGAGAGGGAGGAACAAGGCTCGGGCTCAACCAGGCGAGCAGACGAAGAGGAACGCCGGAAGCAAGAGCGCCGCAAGGAAGCCTGAGCAAGGAGGGAGGAAGGGGGGAAAGAGCCAAACCCGGCCAAACCCCACCAGTCAAGCCCGACCAACTCCACCGCAGGAGAAAAGGGCGAGGAGGCGAACACCCAGGACGGCTGCGGTAACGCTGACGTGCCCAAACGACGATTACGCTGAGAATATGGGCACGGTCAGGAGGAGGGTCGATCTGGAGAGCCTCGGAATAACAAGACCCTTCAACGTCAGGCGCACGGCAACAGGCGCCTTGAGTCTGGAGCTTGCCGGACAGGGCAACGCTGAAAAGGCCGATGCGTTGGCCAACAAAATGGCGGAAGTCCTGGCCGACAGAGAAGGCGTGAGAGTCTGCCGTCCAACTATGACGGCTGACATTAGGCTAAGCGGTTTCGAGGAGTCAGTCCTCGAGACGGAAATAAGCGAAGCCGTAGCGTTAAGAGGGGGCACGGGCATCGCGCACATCACGGTGGGACCGATCAGGAAAATGACCAACGGCCTATGCTCCACCGTGGTGAAATGCCCATTGGCCGCGGCAAATATTATTGCCAGGGAAGGAAAAGTGGTATTGGGTTGGTCTCCAGCGAAGGTGGTCATGCTGGACAAGAGGCCACTCCAATGCTACAAATGCTTGGAGTTTGGGCACACCCGGGCGACCTGCAAAAACGGGGCGGACCGCGCTGGGGCGTGCTATCGATGCGGAGAGGACGGTCACTCGGCGCGGGGCTGCCTGGCCCCGGTGCGATGCGTGGTCTGCCTCGGCAGGGGGCTCCCTCACGAGCATCGAATCGGGGGGCCCTCTTGCAGGGGATGCAAACAGGGAAGGAGGGGCAAGGCTGCGGATAAGGAGAGAGAAGCGGCCGAATCAGGAGGAAGTACGTCCAAGACCAAGGGCAAGAACAACGCGGAGCCCAAATTACTAGCGGACGTACAGGTGAAGGGGTTTCAAGTCACTCGGGATGGGAGGTTGATAGCCGGAGTAGCGGCGTCGCAAGACCCCCCTCCCAAAGAGCAGAGACCCCCGAAGAAGAAGAAGGAGGCGAGGAAGGGCCTCCAGAAATCGGAGTCAGGAATGGCAATGGAGGTGGAGATTCCCCCGCCGGAGCTGCTCGCGATCACGGAGAGGGAGGAAACCACACCGATGGTGATTGAGAGAGAGGAGGAAACGGGAGATACCGCCCCGTCACAAAACAGTGAGAGGAAGGTAGCGGGGGGAACACTTCTGCCAGAAGAACAAGAGGAGGAAGGATCGGAGGACCTGGCCCCTGGCTATATGTAAGCTAGATGGCCCTAAAAATCCTCCAATCCAACCTGAATCACGCCCGCGCGGCCCAGGACTTATTCTGTCAGGCTCTGGCAGAGCGCGGGTGTGGTCTGGGGATCGTGGCGGAGCCCTATCGCGTCCCTCGAGATCACCCCTGTTGGGTGGGGGACGGCGCGGGCTCCGTCGCGATCACATGGAGGACTCTACCGGCGTCCCTCCCGTGCACGTTTAAAACGGCCGGGATAGGGTACGTGGCGGTGGAATATGGACCCATCTCGGTGGTGGCGGTATATGCCCCTCCAAGTTGGACCCGCGCAGAATACGAGCGACTGCTGTCAGATCTGGAAGATCACGTGCGCGGTTGCTCGTCCGGTCGGGTCCTAATAGCGGGGGATTTCAACGCAAAGTCTGCATTATGGGGTCCCCCGCAAACGAACTGGAGGGGTGTCGTCACCGAGGCGTGGGCGGCGGGACTCGGCCTGACATTGGTAAACTCGGGCCGAGAAAGCACCTGCGTGCGGCGGCAGGGGACATCAGTGGTGGACTTAACTTGGGCCACCCCCCCTGTTGCCCGCGAAATACGCAACTGGAAGGTGGCCACGGACCAGGAGACGTTATCCGATCATCTCTACATAGAGATGACGGTCCGTGCCACCCCAGGGGTGCTTACCCGTCCTCCTCGACGGTGTGCCACCTTGACAAAGGTACCCAACTTATTGGGTACCGGGTGAGGAGGCTCCCCTTTGATCCGTTGACCCACTGGGGTAGCTCCGGCGGTCGGTGACCGTCGGGAGAGCCCGGTGGCGAGGATCGGGGTCTAAGAGCACACCACAAACCGTAATCTCCGTCAGCAGTGAGGCTGGCGGAGACCGGGGGGCCCTTCTCAGGGCCCGCGAGGTGGGCGGCCTCTATAAAAATCGCCCGGTCGGCCGAGGCCGTTAGGAAGGAGGTCTACTCCTTCCACGGCGCCACGGGATGGGACTGGGGAGGGTCGTCCCCGTTCCCGAGGCGGGCAGGGATGCCGTCTCGCCGAGGGAATGGGAAGACCCCTTCCTTCTTTCCTCCATTGCACGCCGGTGCTCCGGCAGGAGGGGGAAGGGGGTATCCCTTTTTCAACCCGGTCCAGGACGTGGTCCTGGGCTAGTTGGAGGAGAGGCCCACACTCGGTGGTTACACACCAGGGACGTGGTCCCACGGTCTGCCGAGTGTGGAGGGTCGTCTGGGCCGCTCGGACGTATGCCGAGGTCGGGGCCAGCGACCTGGGAGGGTGACCGCCCGGGCCACTCGGACTTATTCCGAGGTTGGGGCCGGGCGATTTTTCTGGAAGGAGACCCGTCGGGCCGCTCGGACATATTCCGAGGTCGGGGCCGGCGGGTGTGGCCGCCGGGTGAAATAAACCGGCGGCGAGCAAGGTAACTCCGATGGTTGGGGATCGCATCCCTCCCGAACCCGGCCATCGGAGTAGAAGGTTAGCCAGGGTGCGGAGGTTACCTCGGCCCTGGTTAAGGACTTTATGCCGGTCGCCACGGCGGGCAGGACCTTGGGTGGGGTGCGACACCCTTCGGTACCTGTCTGTCCGTGGGGCCCCCCGCGTGGCGGCGCCCGTCACGGTGCCCACCGGGTCGGAGCGGTGGGAGCCCTGAAAGCCCATGGGGGGCTGAGCCTTGATGCCCTCTCCTCATGGGTGAGTAAGGGACTGGAGTCCCAGTCGCCCTGCTGTTGGCAGGGGGCTGGGGCATAGGGGGCAACCCCGAGCCGTGGCGGGTAGCGGGATCGAACAAGAAATGAATCCTAACAATGACACACCAAAACACAATAAGACGGTGGAGGATATAAATCCTCCGAGCACCTCCAAGGAAGTATCCAAGGGGGTGAAAGGGAAGAAGCCATCTGGAAAACCAGGTGGCCCTAAGAGCGCGAGGGAAAGAGCTTCGAGAGCATCACAGGGATTTAAAGTTCCCGGATCTCGGGAGGTTAGCGTATCCCTGAGCAGAGTTGGAGAGGGCACCTCAGCCGTCGCCACCCTGGTCAAAAGGGTAAAAGACGCGGCAAAAAACATAGATGAGACCCTCCGTAAGGGCGAGAAGCTCCTGGAGAAGAGACTTCCCACAACGGAGTCTATTGACACATTGGACGGGATAGAGTCGATACACAGGGACTCAGACCGAGACAAGGAAGAGGACTCGGAAAAGGAAGGAAATAGCGAGTACACCCGTGCCGATGTTGGGGCAAGGGCCTTCGGCCAGGAGTAGAAGGAATACCGTGGAAGGGGCAGGTCAATTTCCACGGGAGAATACGAAGGGAAGAAAGCTGAGAAAGCTAGGAGAGCAAGAGAGGAGGAAGAACGAAGACTGAGAGATTTGGCGGACCCCTCGGTCGCAGCCAATCTCTCCAGGAATAGGAGGGTTAAGGAAAAGGAGATGATGGAGGAGCTAAGAATGGCTCCGACTATCGATCTCCCATCCAGGATTATAGACGCGGTTAGAACCGTCGATAAGGTGTGCACAACGGCCAATAACCTGAGAGGCACTGATAAAAAGCATCTGAATGAGGCGGCCGCAACGATAACGGCGGCCATCACTCAGATAATGGGCCGGATGGAACAAGAGCCGAACAAGATTGCCGCGGAAGTAGAGCTCGAAGAACATAGAGCTGAAATTGCGGCATTAAAAGGGGACAACAAAAGACTTCGCGAGGAGACGGAGATGCTCAGGAAGTACTTGGTCCCCAGGAGGGATGCTCTAATGGAGACGCCAACTCCAATGGAGATAGACAAGGGGGCTGATGACCCACCCCCTGACCCTAAAAGGGTAAGTTTACGGAAGAAGAAAATGACTAGATACGTCATCCCGGACACGGACGAGTCCGAGGACGAGGAAAAAGCCGCGGAAGAAGCCAGAAAGGAGAAAGAAGCGGCCGAAAGAAATCGGCTAAAAATGTTAGCCGAGATAGACAGGGAAGGACAACCGGCGGTTTATAGGCCTCCTCTACGGGGAGTTGGTCAAACCCTATTGGAGGAGGCGATACCACCCAAGGACCTGGCAAGAGAAGAGCAGACGATGGAAACCAGAATAGTGAACACTCTCTCAAAACAGATGAGGGGGATGTTTGAAAATCTGGTAGCCAGCCTTGGTGTCGCTCCACTCAACGTGCCAGGTAGTGGCGCAAAGGGCGAGCCCACCGGGGAAAAGAAGACGTCTGCCTCCACGGGCAATCAAGGAAAGGGAAAAGGTCAGATGCCCAAGAAGCAGGACAGAGCGGAACCAAAAAGCTTGGCCGCAAAAAAGGGGAAGGAGGACGGTGGTAAGGCCAAAACCAAGGAGGCGGTAGCTAAGAAGGCAAACGTCTCTAAAGGCAAGACCCCGGCAACCGGCACCATCACCGGCGAGGCTGCTATTATTCCTGCTCCAGTCCCTAAAAGTGCCGCCGGGGCCCAGGCTGACACCTGGACCACTGTGGTCAGGCGCGGGGGAGCGGGAAAGAGCGGCGGACAACCGAAAGCGAGTAAGACGGTTAAGGGCGACGAAAAGTCTCCCACACCGAAGACACAAGCCGCCAGGGCCACACCGAAGACGGTCAAACCAGCCACAGCTGGTAAAGCAGTAAACGTCGGGAAGAGAAAACCGCCGCGAGCAGCGGCGGTTACCATTACATGCGACAACGGCAATTATGTCGAAATAATGAAGGAGGCAAGAGCCAAAATATCCCCAAAGGAGTTGGGAATAGAGGGATCATTAAGACCCAAAAGAGCCCAAACAGGGGCCCTACTTATAGAGGTTCCAGGGGTCGAAGGTGCAGCCAAGGCTGACGCCTTGGCGGGAAGGTTAGCGGCAGTGTTCGCTGGGCGTGAAGGAGTCCGGGTCAACAGGCCGCAAAAGACCACAGAAATCCGCATTCTCGATGTCGAAGACTCGATCGAGAGTGCGGAACTAGCATCGGTAATAGCCGAGGCTGGTGGATGCAGGCTGGGTGACGTCCGAGTGGGGCCCTTGCGTAGAGGGCCCAACGGATTAAATACAGCCTGGGCCAAATGCCCCATTTCAGCGGGGAACAAAATTGTGGCACAAGGGGGAAAACTAGTAGTAGGATGGTTCGTGGCCAGGGCTCAGGCGCTGGAAACTCGCCCTCTACAGTGTTTTTGATGCTTGGAGGGCGGGCATGTGAGAGCCTGCTGCCCAAGCACGGTGGACAGGAGTAACCGCTGCTATCGTTGTGGCGAGGAGGGCCACCGAGCTCAGGGATGCTCCGCGAAGCCTAGATGCCCCGTTTGCGCCGACATGGGCAAGCCGGCGGGGCACAGAGCAGGGGGAAGGCGTGTGCTTCGGCAAAGCGTAAAACCAGACCGGCTAGACCAATGCCGACCACAGGTGCGCAAAACCGAATCAATGCAGGCCAAGAGAGGATGCAAGTAGATCCGGAGGAAGCAGCACCCGGGTCATCACAAGCTCTACCTACCATAATAGGCATGGAGATAGTTAAGGAGGCGAAAAAGAGGCCTGCTTCGGATGGGGAACAAGGAGAGGCAAGCAAAAGTGCTCCACGGCCCCAAAGGAAAAAGGAGTGCAGAAAGGAGAAAACCGAGGAGAAGGATCCGTCAATGGAGAAATGAAAAGACGAGGAGAAAGAGACGGAGGACTCTTTTGACGGAAGCCTGTAATGGCCCAAAGACTCCTCCAGGCCAATGTTAACCACTGCTCCGCTGCCCAAGACGTGTTGCTGCACACAATGGCGGAGCGGGGCGGTGGCCTGGGGGTAGTCGCCGAGCCATACCGGGTGCCGCCCAACCATGCGTGTTGGGCGGCGGATACCCGGGGCTCGGTGGCCATTACATGGAGAGCCACAGAACGTCCTGCCGCCTGTACTCGGCTGGAGGCAGGCGACGGTTACGTCGGGGTGTTGCTCGGCGTGAGCTTCGATGTAGCAAACGCATTCAACACCCTGCCGTGGCCGGTAATAAGGGAGGCACTGCTGTACCATGATGTGCCTCCCTATTTGGTAGCCATACTCTATGACTACCTCCGGGACAGGAGATTGGCCTTTACGGACCAAGACGGCGTAGTGAGAGTCAAACTGGTCGTGCGGGGGGTTCCGTAGGGGTCGGTCTTGGGGCCACTCCTGTGGAACCTGGGATATGACTGCGTTCTCCGGGTCGCCCTCCTCCCGGGATGTTGGTTGAGCGGTTTTGCCGACGATACATTCCTGGGAGTTGGGGGCGATACGTGGGAGGAGGCCATAGCAAGGGCTGACGTCGCAGTGGCGGCGGTTGTGGCCGCTATGCGGAGGGTGGGCCTTAGGGTGGCTCCCCAGAAGACGCAAGCCGTCTTCTTTTACGGGAGGTCGATGGGGAAGCCGCCCGCGGCCCACATCATGGTGGAGGGCACCCGTGTCTCCGTGGGGGCTGAGATAAAGTTACTCGGCCTCTGGCTGGATGGAACTTGGAGCTTTGGCGGGCACTTCGATCGCCTTACTCCCAGAGCTAAAATGGTGGCAAATAGCCTAGCTAGGCTGATGCCAAACCTGGGAGGGGCGAGCGGCCGTGCTCGCCGGCTCTATGCCGCGACCGTGCACGCCGTGATGCTCTACGGCGCCCCGGTGTGGGCGTCAGCGGTGGAGGGCTCGTGCCGCATTAGGGCGAAACTGCGCCAAGTGCAGCGGCCAATAGCTCTAAGAGTATCACGTGCGTACCGCACGGTCTCGCATGCGGCGGCGACGACCCTCGCGGGGCTCCCCCCGCTGGAGCTTGCGGCTCGCCAGTACGCCGAAGTGTATCGACGTACAAAAGAGCTGCAAGCTGGGGGAGGACAGTCCTGCCAAGGGCGCGCAGAGCAATAAGGCTCCAAGAGAGGGCGGTCCTGATCAGACGATGGCAGGATTGGCTCGTCAATGCCGAGTTTGGGCAAAGGACCGTCGACGCCGTCCGGCCCTGGCTAGCAGAATGGCTAGACAGTCGGAGATACGGGGTGTCGTTTCATGCGGTGCAGGTGCTCACCGGGCACGGTTGCTTTGGGGTATACCTGCACCGCATAGGGAAGGAGGCCACACCAAAGTGCCACCACTGCGACGAGGAGAGGGACACGGCGCAGCACACGTTGGAGGGATGTCCAGCGTGGGCAGAACAGCGCCGTGTCCTACAGGGGGAGGTAGGCAACGACCTCTCCCTCCCGGCCATAGTGGCGGCTATGGTCGGGAATGAAACGAGGTGGAGGGCCTTCCTGCAATTCTGCGGGAAGGTCATGTCCTCTAAAGAGGAGGCGGAGAGGATCCGCCGTGGGGAGAGAGACCCCCCGGCGGTGGACCTCCCACAATAGATTTTTCAGGGGCTGGGGTGGTCACTGGTGATGACTACCCTGGCCTCCACCCGCTGGCCTTCTGCCAGCTGTGCCAGCGGGGTCAAGCGCCGCATTTGCCAGGTGCGGCACGAGCACGTGCTGAACCTCCGGGCTCCTCCCTCCGACGAGGGAATCCCGGGGGACAGGAGGTTCGGCGTCCCGGCGGGGATAACGGGGCGTCGAACAAAACTCCTACTAACAACGGGAGGAGTGGCAGGGTGGGTGGTGTCCGCACCCTGCCACACACAGATATATAGAAGGTTGAATTTAATCAACGGGAGAGGAAGCTCAAAATGGGCTTGGCGCTGGAGGCGCCCTGGAAGTATTGATAGCCAGTTCCCGGGGCGCCTCCACTGGCGCAGAGTAGGACACCCGATGGGTTTGAGTCGGTAGGAATCCGACACTCCCCTCGTTCCTCCCCCCGGAGGGCGGGGGGGTCTTCCCCCTCCGACAATGGGGGGGCTGCCGGGCCATGTACCTTAGGGCCCGGGAACCCGGTAGGCGAAGATTTCCCATCGTTAACAAAAAAAAAAAAAAAAAAAAAAAAAAAGGCGACGGTTACGTGGTGGTGAGGTGGGGTCAAGTAGTGGTGATTGGGGTGTACGTGTCCCCCAACACCACCCTTAGCCAGTTCGAGGCATTCACCGATAGGCTTTGGATGTGCGTAACACGGTGGATGCACGAACCGACGGTGGTGGCCGGGGACTTCAATGCCAAGTCGGCGATGTGGGGGTCCCCGGTTACCAACGCCAAAGGCAGAGCGCTGAAGAGATGGGCGGCGGGCTTGGGCTTGTGCGCAATGAACGAGGGATCGGTGCAGACTTGCGTGCGGCACAACGGGGGCTCGGTGGTGGATATCACGTGGGCGAGCCCCCGGGCCGCGCGCCTCATAACTGGGTGGAGGGTGGCCGAGGAGATGGAGAGTCTCTCCGATCATCTCTTCATAGAGATGAGTCTCCAGGTCACCCTCCCCGAGGTCCAGGCCCGTCGTCGGGAGCTGGAAGTTAAGTTCCCGAGTTGGGCAGTAAAGAGGCTGGATGACGAGATGATGGTTGCTGCCATCCAGACCTCACTGTGGGCCGATGAGTTCGTGCTCGACAGGGTCGCCGACGTGGACGAGGAAGCTAAATGGATTGGGGATATGATGAAGAACGCGTGTGACGCGTCAATGCCCCGGTCCAGGCCCCGCCCGCGCAAGGCGGCATACTGGTGGACGGAGGAGTTAGCCGAACTTAGGCGCTCCTCCGTCCGAGCCAGAAAAGTTTGGCTGAGGGCTCGCAAAAGTAGAGACCCTCATAGATTGGAGGTAGCCGGGGAGGACTACCGTTCTGCCAGGCGGGCCCTTTCCGGTGCAATCAAGAAAGAAAAGGATCGCTCCTGGGACGAGCTGCTCGGGGCCCTGGATAAGGATCCGTGGGGACGCCCGTATCTCATGGTCCTGAACAAACTCAGGACCTGGGCGCCCCCAACGACGGAGTCTTTGGACCCCGAGTTCCGTGAGGAAGTCGTGGAGGCCCTCTTCCCGGACGACCCCGGGGAGAGGGCCCGCGGGGATCCCGCTCCACCAGAGGTGGAGTGGGACGAGGAACTCGGGGTGGGGATGGAAGAGCTAGTCAAGGCAGCCAGAAAGCTCAAGACTGGCAAGGCTCCGGGCCCCGACGGCGTCCCGGGAAAAGCGTGGAAATTAATCCCGGGGGAACTGGCCGAGCATCTAAAGGCAATATATACCCGATGTCTCAGGGACGGCCGATTCCCCCGGGAGTGGAAGGTGGCCAGGCTGGTCCTCCTCCCGAAATCCGGCAAGCCCGCAGGCTCACCCTCGGCATTTCGTCCGATATGCCTGCTGGACGAGGTTGGGAAGCTGTTTGAACGAATCATAGCTAACCGACTCGTCCGGCACCTGTCCCGGACTGGCCCAGACCTGTCTGAGTGCCAGTACGGCTTCCGGGAGGGACGATCGACGGTGGATGCAATTAACCGCATCCGTGCCCTCTCGGAGGCGGCGGCGGCCGAGGACAGGGTGTTGCTAGGCGTCTCTTTCGACGTAGCGAATGCGTTCAACACCCTGCCCTGGTGGGTGATACGAAAGGCCCTGATACATCACAGGATCCCACCGTATCTGGTCGCCGTCCTGTACGATTACCTCCGGGACAGGAGGCTAGCATACGTGGACAGAGATGGCGTGCTGGGGGTGAAGCTAGTCGTGCGAGGGGTTCCACAGGGGTCGGTACTCGGCCCCCTATTGTGGAATCTAGGGTACGACGCCGTGCTACGCGTCGCCTTGCCCCCGGGATGTTGGTTGAACGGCTTCGCCGACGACACATTCCTGGGGGTCGAGGGCGACGACTGGGAGGAGGCCAGACGAAAAGCCAACGTTGCAATAGCCAGGGTGGTGGCCGCAATGAAGGAAGTGGGCCTTAGGGTGGCTCCGCAGAAAACGCAGGCAGTATATTTTTATGAACGCCGGCGGGGCTTTAGGCCACCCGAGGTCCACGTGATGGTGGAAGGGATTCGCGTTCCCGTAGGGGCCCGGATGAAAGTTCTGGGCCTCTGGCTGGATGGTAACTGGAGCTTCGGCGAGCATTTCGCTCGCCTGGCCCCCAGGATGCTCGGCGTCTCCAACAGCTTGGCAAGACTGATGCCGAATCTGGGGGGGGCGAGCGGAAGGGCTCGCCGACTGTACGTGGCGACGGTGCATGCCGTGGCACTCTACGGTGCCTCGGTGTGGGCAACAGCGGCGAAGGGCTCCACTCGCATCAAGACGCTTTTGCGTCGAGTCCAGCGAGTGGTAGCCCTAAGAGTGTCACGGTCTTATCGCACCGTCTCACACGCGGCGGCGACGGTCCTGGCGGGAACTCCCCCGTTAGAGCTCGCGGCCCGGCAATACGCCGAAGTGCACAGGCGCGTCGGGGAGTTGCGGGCTGGGGGGGGAGTAGTGGTGCCCAGGGCTCGTCAAACCATTAAGCTCCAGGAAAAGGCGGTCCTCATACGTAAGTGGGGAGAGTACCTCGCCAACCCGGCGCTGGAGTATGGAAGAAGGACCGTTGACGCCATCCGGCCCCACCTGGAAGAATGGCTGGGTGGTCGGGGACGCGAATTAATGTATCATGCGACGCAGGTGCTCACCGGACACGGGTGTTTCGGTGCGTACCTGTGTCGCATAGGGAAGGAGGCCACCACCAAGTGCTGGCATTGCAACGAGGAGAGGGACACGGCGCAGCACACGCTGGAGGAGTGTCCAGCGTGGTGTGTGCAGCGCCGTGCCCTCATGGATGAGATAGGCCCGGACCTCTCCCTACCGGCTGTCGTGGCGGCGACAGTCGCTAGGGAGGAGAAGTGGAAAGCCTTTTTGGCATTCTGTGGACAGGTGATGTCTACTAAGGAGGACGCTGAGAGGATCCGTCGTGGGAAGAGAAATCCTCCCGATGACGCGACGGACCCCTCTCAACCACAAAGTTAAAAATGGGTCCTTTTCTTCCTATAAGAAAGGACTCACCCCGTCGGCCAATGGATCGACGGAGAACACGCTGTGCCATGTAAACAGCAAGAGAGGTACAGTACCTCCGAATTCCTCCTCCCCCGACGGGGTGGGAATTCGGAGGAAGGGAGGTCGGTGTCCCGGCGGGGAGTCCGGGGCGTCGACCAAGCCTTCCACAAAACAACGGGAGGAGTGGAGGTGTGGGTGGTGTCCACACTCCTCCGCACAACTAGATTAGTAGGCTCCTGGAGCCACAGAGCCTTAAGGCTCAGAGGAGAGAGCCGAGCTGGCTCAGCGCTGGGGGTACCTGGATGCAGTTAATTGTTCCTGGGTTACCCCCCCTGTAGGCGCAGGAAGGACACCCGCTGGGTTTTAGCCGATAGAAATCCGGTGCTTACCCGTCGCCAAAAGGACGCCGGACAGAAACGGAGATGGGCCATTAAGAAAATGGACGCGGACCTGTACAGCGCCGCGATAATAGCCCTCAATTGGGGGCGAGAGAGGGAAGGCGAATTTGAAGAGGGGGGGGGGTGGACAAGGAGGCTGAGGGCCTGGGGCCGTATTCTGTTCCTGCTACCGACAACAAAAGATGTCGTTAACTGTGTCGGTCGATAAATTATCATAAAAGCTATTCTGTAACACCCGTAACGACAAATATGTAACGATACTTATTGGTTATGACCGAAAACTATCGTTAACTTTATCGTCACCCCCCGAGGGTGACGAAAACGCCCGTAACGATACATTTTGAAGAAATTTATTGCACTAGTGTGCACCCAGTGTGTACTTTTGGCAGAAATATACGTTACGTGAATAAGTAATAATTGTAATATCCGTTGTTCGATCCGGGCTTTCATCCCACGTATTCTTCGAAGAAGAGGATTCTGGATTTAAAGAAAAGGTAAAATCGAGTGCCATTTTATATTAAAAGAATAAAATGAGAAGGGACAGGTTAAGATTCCCCGTTTAAGGGAAAGAAAAGTGAAAAAGAAAAGAAATTGAGGTTAAAAGAAATATTATAAATGGGGAAAAAACGGTACATTATATCTGCTAAGCACATAATTATATTGTTAACATTTACAGAATAGGCCCGTAAGCCCCCTAAGATTGCATTCCGATAAGTTGCAAACAGAATAAGGTAATTGAGGAATAGTGTAATAACTTATAGCACATATGTACATGCATACATACACATATACATATATATATATATATATTCTTTTAATATTTAATTATTCTTTGTGTTAAGCAATATATGTAAATATTGTAAATTATAAAATACGATTCTTGTTTCAGTATTATAAAATGGCAGGAGAATTTCTCGCGTGGGACTTGATACATTTGGAGCATCGAGTAGGACGGTTCGAAAGGCGCATAGACAGGCAAAATTGACGAGAGCTACACGATCCGTTTGATCTTCACGAAACAGAGTTTATAAAATTATACAGAGTTACTCCAGAAATAGTAATGGAAGTAACAGATGCTTTAAGAGAAAGATTAGAATATAGACGCGTGGATGCTCTGACTCCTGAACTTCAGGTATGTATTGCTGTTTACATTTATATATATATATATACAGGGCGCGGGCACACGAGCGGTTTGGACTGCGCGGTTTCGCCGCGCGGCACAAACCGCTCGTGTGCACGGTCTACCGCGCGGTCCAAACCACTCGTGTGCCCGCGCCCTTATTTGAAATAGTATGTAACAATATCATGTTATCTATAATGATGGGTTACAGTTAATAATGATTTTAAAATAATGGATATGAAACATATGTGATTTATCAACTTCATGATCAAACAAAAAACACTTCTTCAAAAATATTAACAGTTTATTTTTAATATATTTTCTTTTTATTACGTTGTTGCACATAAAATGGCAATTTTTTATTTCTTATTTGAAACTTTTACACTACAAACCTAATACATGTTTTCTTCATCAAAATAGTCTATTTTAACGCACTTCTTCCTACGTGATACAAGCTCTTCAATGCCTTTTTTATGAACATATGGAGGACGAGTGGCAATGATGTTTTGGAAA
The DNA here is from genome assembly GCA_035220615.1 of Leptothorax acervorum. Taxonomy (NCBI): domain Eukaryota; kingdom Metazoa; phylum Arthropoda; class Insecta; order Hymenoptera; family Formicidae; genus Leptothorax; species Leptothorax acervorum. Next base: position 25,366 of record JASTWQ010000441.1, on the reverse strand, counting down.
ACAGAAAGGCATTGAATGTCATGTTGCAAAAAGTGCATTCAAATCGATGGAGACTATTTTGATGAAGAAAGTACGGTATTCAGTTTGTAATATAAACGTTTTAAATAAAAATGGAAATGGATGTTTCCGGATGTACGGAAATACCGCCATTATTTCGTGTGCAAGAACCTTAATGTATATTACTTTTTGTACAGGTATTAACTGCCCTGAGGTTCTACGCCGTTGGTTGTTATCAGGGTTCAATCGCAGAGCAGTGGGATATTGCTATTAGTCAACCGTCTGTCAGCCGTTGTTTAAGAAGAGTAACTAACGCAATAAACGATATATTGCTGCGTCGGTGGGTTAAATTTCCCATGACGGATGTTGATCGTCACAGAGCTCGTGAGAAGTTTGCAGAAGCACCTCAACCCTTTGTAGGTGCAATTGGGGCTATCGATTGCACTTACATCAATATAAAAGGACCAATCGTACACGAAGAGGCTTATGTGAATCATTGGGGTGATCACACACTCAATGTTCAAGTGGTACGTAGACAAACATAATACTATTGTTGTGTGCAAAATGATTTCTCTCATTCTGTTTTTCTCTATCTCCTCCCTCTCTCCCTCTCCTTGTCAATCTGTCTTAGCCGAGACACTTAAGTAATGGTATCCGGGAGGTGAATGAGGATGTTGAGGCGATTGTACAGTGGACGAAACGAAACGGACTTCTACTAAATCCAGACAAGACACAGGCCATTATCTTTGGGTCAGCAAGATACATAAATTCTATACAGCTTGAGTCTCCCGAGTATTATGGTGAGCGGGGTTGTGGTAGAGTTCTGCGATGTGAAATATCTAGGAATAAATATATCCAACACTCTAACGTGGGACAAACATGTAACTAACACTGTCAAGAAGATGCACTCTAAGCTGTATCAACTCAAGATATCTAAGCACTTGTTGCCAGAGGCATTAAAAATAAGATTGATTGTTTCGCTGATTTTCCCGCAACTGGACTATTGCTGTGCAGCATATACAGATATAACTGTGGAACAAAACTCACGATTGCACAGAGCATTGAATGCCTGCGTAAGATTTGTGTACAATGTTAAAAGAGATGAACATATCACGCCTTTTTATCACAGATTGCGTTGGCTCAAGGTGGATATGAGAAGAAGTTATTTTGTGAGATGTCAACTAGTTAACATTATACGTACGCACCAGCCGAGTCTCCTCTACGGTTGTCTCACATTTAGATCCGCCGAAACATGTAGGAGCACGAGAGCTGCTGAGGATCTTCTATCTCTCCCCCCTTGCAGAACTGAGTTGTTCAGGCGATCTTTCAGATCGTGCGCGTCTAAGCTATGGAACGACCTTCCACCTGATATTCGAAATGCACAATCAAGGAGTAGTTTTAAGGACGAGTTTCATGAATATCTCCTGCGGATGTCTGGGATAGATTAGCCACGTGACTGCTCTAGTTGTTTTTGTGTCGAACGCACGCATGCCTAAACCATATACTTTTCTGGAATCTTATATACTGTTTTAGAACATGTATTATTGTATCATAATATCTGCATCTCATTTTTCGCTTGAAATGTTTATCTGCATCATCTATACGTGTATGCTTTACTCATATCTTTTTTACACGATCTTGGTGTACTCTCAATTTATATATAATTTCTTGGTGCATATTCAATTTTTCATGTCATACTTGTATCTTTTGGTGCGCCTGAGGGGATGCTATCCCAGGGCGCTTAATAATAAATGTACGCTTTCTCTCTCTCTCTCTCTTATACACAGCAGTACCTATTATTTATTAAGAAATTGGTAAGCATCTGGTTTTTTAAAATAAAAATCTGGTTCAACAATGTTTTAATTCTTACAGATTGGTGATCCTGATTTAAAGATCCTCAATGTGAATGCACGATTTCCTGGTGCACGACATGACGCGTATACAGGGTGTTACTAAAAGAGCGGACACTAACTACATAGCGGTATTCCTTGTCAAAAACTGAGTCGAAAAGTCCTGAACCACTTTTTTCTATAATGCTTAACAAAGCCGTAATCATTGAGTAAAGTTAGTACAACCAGCGTCGTTCTTTAGCCGGGCGAACGTCGGTGAGCCGTGCGCCTGATAGTGTGCGTGAGCGCTTCGCCGCGCATCGCGCGGCGGCACGGCGGCACGGCCGCGGCCGGCCGCGGCGGCCGCGCTATGCCTTCGCGCGCGTCGCATGCAATATTCTTACGCATTGTAATAATAGAAATAAATTTTTCTTGCACTAAAAATCACATTTTACTCTTCGTCAGAAGTATCCCCTTGCAGAAAATTTTGATAACGGATAAAACTTTCGCCAAGACATAACTATTATTAACATATGAAAATTAAAACAAATACAAAAAATTATACTGTGTATTTTACAATACAAAATTTTACAATACAAAAATTATTTTCTAAACAATCCGTTTCGTTAAATATCTTTGCGTTAACTTAATTTAAATTATAACACAAAGCACTTATTGAATCTTTCTACGAGGTTTGCCCAGTTACTCAGAAGTAATAAATTTTTTAAGGGGAATTTACTGTAACAATTAGATATTTAAATAATCTCGTACTTAAAAGGAAATACGTTAAAAATATTATTAAAAGCTAAAGTATTCAAAAATAAAAGAATTTCTTCTCTTATGAAAGAAGATTTATCCTAAGTCATGAATAACGCTGTCCAGATGTACAATTTTTTTGAAACCTAAGGCAAATAAGAGCAAACCGCCGAGCGAACAATATTAATTTTTATATTAATAATAAATAATAACACGTTTAATAACTTAAAACAAAATAAAATACAAACGTTTCTGTCTTAGTTTAGACGCATAAATAAAAGTGAAATGTTATCGTATTCATAAGACATTGGACAGCGGTAAAGTTATTGGAAAAGGTTGAACATAAGGTAAATTACGTGATAACTGCTGCCTTTTAAATAAAATGAAATTGAAAAGTTAGCTGCAATTCGTATGTTTCTTTATAAAGATGTAAAATTCACTTACCAGACAGTGTAATATTAATGTCATGATGATCTACCGTCTGGTTTCAGTAACAAAACAATGCTTATGAGTTAATGTCAGCGTACGGACTGAAGGCTTATACTTAAGCGTAAGGTGAAATGAGTACAGAGAAATATCATGAAGCATCATATAACAAAGTAACACTCGTAAATAAATAAAATAAGTTAATAAATAAAACAGGCTACAGATGTCAATTGTGTGGAAATCTCTCGACAATAGGAGAATAATCATTAGAAAGATTTTTTTATTTATTAGTTTATTTATTTACTTACTTTTTTATTTACTAGTGTTATTTTGTTATATGATACTTTATGACATTTGTATGTATTTATTTCACCTTGCGCTTGAGCCTAAGTCTTCAATCCGTGCATTGATCTTAACTCATGTAATAAGCATTGTTTCATTACTAAAACCAGACATGGTAGATTATCACGAGATTGATACAACACTGTCTGGCAAGTAAATTTACATCTTCATGAAAGAACGTACGAATTGTAGCTAATTTTTGTGATATTATTTTATTTAAAAAGCAGCAGTTAGTGATTTACTTTATATTCAACCTTTACCTTTTTTAACAACTTTACCGCTGACCAATGTTTTACGAATACAATAACAGTTCACTTTTATTTATGCGTTATTGACAATTAGATTTAAAATTATTGCAAAATGTTACACACAAGAGGGTCTAAACTAATTGTAAGATACGTTTGTATTGTATTTTCTTAAGTTATTAAACGTGTTATTATTTATTATTCGCTATAAGAATTAATATTGTTCGCTCGGTGTTTTACTCTTATTTACCTCATGTTTCAAAAAGATTGTACATCTGAACAGCGTTATTCATGACTTAGGATAAATCATTTTCTCATAAAAGAAGAAATGTTTTTTTATTTTTTAATATTTTTAATGTATTTTCTTTAAGTACGAGATTATTTAAACATCTAATTATTACAGTAAATTCCTCCCAAAAAATTTATTACTTCTGAGTAACTGGACAAAACTCGTAGAAAGATTTAATAAGTGCTTTGTCTTATAATTTAAGTTAACGGTAAGATATCTAACGAAACGAATTGTTTAGAAAATAATTTTTGTATTGTAAAATTTTGTATTGTAAAATACACAGTATAATTTTTTGTATTTGTTTTAATTTTCATATGTTAATAATAGCTATGTCTTGGCGAAAGTTTTATCCGTTATCAAAATTTTCTGAAAGGGGATACTTCTGACAAGAGTAAAAAGTGATTTTTAGTGCAAGAAAAAATTATTTCTATTATTACAATGCGTAAGAATATTGCATGCGACGCGCGCGAAGGCATAGCGCGGCCGCCGCGGCCGGCCGCGGCCGTGCCGCCGTGCCGCCGCGCGATGCGCGGCGGAGCGCTCACGCACACTATCAGGCGCGCGGCTCACCGACGTTCGCCCGGCTAAAGAACGACGCTGGTTGGACTAACTTTACTCAATGATTACGGCTTTGTTAAGCATTATAGAAAAAAGTGGTTCAGGACTTTTCGACTCAGTTTTTGACAAGGAATACCGCTATGTAGTTAGTGTCCGCTCTTTTAGTAACACCCTGTATATGGTCTAATTCACCTGTACGTCGTGTCATGCAAAGAAAGTTTGACAATGGCGAACGAAATACTTGGTTGATTGGTAAGTTATACATAAAATGTATTCAATAAATAGTGAGATTAAAATTATTAATAGGAGCGATACAAACCGAAAGCTTATAAGATATTCGTGTATTTGTTGTTATATTGTGTCTTTCGGTTGGTATTAGCCCATATTTCAAGCTTTCTTCAGAATTTCTATAGGAATGGGTTATTTATTGTTTGGTAATACTTAATCTTTTTCCAATTTTATACAGGTGACGATGGATACACTTTAGAGCCTTGGTTAATGACTTCTCTTAAACATGAAGTACCCAATACGCCAAGGTTCCGTTACAATGATGACCTATGCAGTGCTAGATCCTGCGTGGAGCGTTTATTTGGCGTGTGGAAGGCGGTGTTTAGATGTCTATCAGCTCAAAGACGGCTCATGTACGAACCAGGCGTAGCTGGAAGGATCGTAAATGCGTGTGCTGTACTGCACAATATGCGGATTGAGCATCGCGTGCAGGATGTCGATTTTGACGACATAGATGTGGACAATTTTCATCATAACAATAGGCGGGATATTGCTGTAGAAGAGGATGACAGAGGCCAAGCATATCAAGGACGGGCACTTGCACTTTGTATACAAGAGCGTTTTATCGCTCGTCAATACGGTATAATGTAAGTTATATGTTATGTTACTGTTTTTCTTAGCTGCAACACTTTTCTATTACGTGTGCTTCTGTGAATTAAAACGATCGTTGTAAAGGAATAATTTTTAATACTTATAGGCGCGAAATCAAAAAAAATGTTAGCAAATGTTACATTCGTAAAAATTATTAGCCAGTTAAAACGTCTATATTCTGGAAAAAATATATTGAAACTAATTTTTCAGGTGAACGACTACGAACATGAATGCTGATAAAGATCACAGTTGAAAGATATCGATATGCATTCTACTTACAATTACAATATAAGAACAGAATATAGGAAAAGAATATAAGAATAGAGTATAACAATAGAATATAAGTACTTACCTGTTTTTTTAAATAATACGTAGAGTTTCTGTTGATTAATCTGTACAGTTTCAAAGATAGCTTTTATCAAAGATTAGTATATCTGCTTAATGAAATCATTATATGTCTTGGTTGCATAGAAAAGATTTGTTCCATCCCATTTGGGATGTATTATCGTTTGCGTTATTTGTACATTGATGCATAAGTTGACAAGTACAGAGGTATGGCTCCAATTATTACCATACATAACTGTCACGTCAAAAAATGTAATTATAAACTATCATTGAAAATTGTTTTGTATCAATTTTATTACAAATAAAAAAATGTAATGTATTATAATGTAAATGTATTTAAAGGTATTATAATGTATAATAAATGTGATATCATCCCGTCAATACGCACATGTTTTAAAAATATGCAGTTAGCATAGTTTTTATAATCCTACTATGTAGGTTTACATTCTGTAGCGCAACATTTTTTCCTACACACTTTACATTAAATATAGTATGGTAGATCCCTCTACAATATTATTAACATGAAGGCAATGTATCATATCTTTGAAATAATTTCTTAAAAATAAAAAATAATTCACATATTGGAATGGAATATTGCTTCAAAAACTAAATAGCACAGTTCTTATATAACGTAGTAAAAAACACATTGTAATATCATAGTATACATTGCCAATTTCGCGTTTACTAATGAAAGAACATATTACGAACACATAAAAGTAAATATTGCAAGCTTGTAACCTCACTCACGACTCACGTATAAGACTCTCGAGAATCGTATGCATTTTATTTAACGCTGCCATATGCAGTTTATCAATCATTAATCTTCTGTCTTCCATTTTAAGCCGTTGTTCTTCCAAAGCAACCCGTCGTTCTTCCAAAGTGTTTCGCGCACGATCAGTTTCAGCTGTCATCATTGCAGCTTTCGAAAACAACTGTAATGAAATACAATATATTATTATCATTAAGTACATACTATTGTTTGTTAGCAATTATTACTGCGTTATTTGATAGGATATGTTACATGTAAAGACTCAGCATGGTTTTCTGCAATACTTGTAAACTTTTCACGTGCCTCTTGCAATTGAATGCCAATTCGTTGTCGTTGCTTCTTTCTCTCTGTACGATAACATATAATTGTAATAATCAACACAAAAGGTCATCGTTTATTGCTCACTTAAGTGAAGCAAGATAGAATAACGCTTGTAAATATGTACTTACGATTAGAAGTTGTTTTTTCCGCTCTCTTTCTTTTTCTACTTTGAGTATTTGGGGCTGGAGCTTCGTTTTCAATAGAAGATTGGTTGTTGACACAATCCAAAACATCTCTGTATGAAAGGTCATCATCTACGTCCGCGCATTCCTGAGTCATTTCACTTGCATCCGGATAGTTACCTACATCTATACAATACATAGAAAACTGTACAATTATACAAATATACAACGAAATTAATATGTACTTATTATTGGATGAATTTTTAACAATTCTTTTTTCCACTTTTCTTACTTGTAATAATGTATGAATTCAAGAAGATTAACGAAGAATTGTACGTGATCATTCATCATGTTTCTTGAAATAAAGAAATAGGTAAAGAAGAAGTTGTGGAAATGTAGTCTAAAATTTATAAAATATAACAATTTCTTCATTTATTTATAATTTTCTCACCATTATTTTCCAGTTCTCTCGTTGATGTATTTAACAGGTTGCTAATTGTTGTCGTCGAGGGTGTACGAAGAAGGACGTCTTCGTTTCCGTTTTCCAATTGCACTTGCAATTCCTAGACAGATAGGTATGTGACAAAACTCAAGGCACTAAAGATATCGAAATAATATACATTGTACACATATATATGCACTAAACTACATGAAGAATATAAGTATCGGAATTTGAATATGTATGTACCTCAGGGATGCTATCAGGGCAATCAGGAGTACCCTCAACATATTCCAAGCCGATGCAACCAAGAACGCGCTGTTCCAAACTGTCTAGAGGTTCAGAGGTGACTGGAAAATTTCCGGTCCTATTCCTTTCATTTCTTAGCTTCGATGCTTTTTTTGAAGTATTACTTTTCAAGTCGCGCCAAACCTGAATAATATGTAGTATGTAAAAAATATATATATATATATATATGTGTGTGTGTGTGGGGGGGGGGGGGTGTATGCGCGCGCGACAATAATACGATACGATACGACTATAATATTATACGACACGATTATAATATTACATAATAATTGATAATTGAATACTACTTACAGTCTGCCACTGCTTCACTGTCTTTCCCGGGCCATTCGACAATGCATTCAGCATTGCTGCAACATTTTCCCATTGCTGGGCGTGATGAACTTTTCCCTCCTTGCTTACATATTTGCATGATGCAAAATCAGAATGCGTTTCCATATATTTTACGAGTTCTTCGAATTGTATAGCTGTCGTTCTCGTTGAACGATTTTTCTTCTTTGAATGTGTACTGAAACAAACATAATATATATAAAAATTAATATGAAGTTATTTATAGAGTACATATGTTAGGGGAGACCCGGGCGAGTCGGTCAGTTTTTTTTCGGTGCCGATTTTTAATAACAAAATAAATAATTTAAGTTAAATGTGGTATACTATTGTAAAGAGTGAACCTTTAGCTACAAAATTTATATAGAAAATTTTTTTGTACGTCGCTTTGTTTAACCGGTATAGAGCAAAAACGACAACGGTGGAAAAATTGAGATCTCAAAAATTGGAGGGTGGATTGGTCCCCCCCATAGGGCGGATCGGTCACACTGCATTTTTAATAGAAATACGTACATCTAATCCTGAAAAATGATAGGATACATTTCAATAAATGTTTTTTAAGAGAGAAATGTGAAAATTTATTTTTAAAAACCTTTATGCGGAACATATTATTAAAAAAGAATTGTTTTATTCCATAAAACAATTTAGGCACGTGAATACAGATCCTGACAAGCGCACGCATGTGTTGTGTGCCCTACGCTCGCACGCAATGCACTCTTTTGTATATGTTCTTCTTGGGGTTAACTTCTCTGAGCACACGCAGCACGTATCCAAGTCCTCGTCAGAATCCGACCGCTGCTGCTTCCTTGATTTCGATTTACGCCCACTGCTCGTCGAGGGCTGCGGTTCTGATTGCGTGGCATTTTTTCTTGGCCGGCCTCTCTTTCTCGGCGCAGTGGCAGGTGTAGATTTTGACGTTGTCTTTCTCGTAGTAGGTTTTACTTTTTTTTTCCGCATGGACTCCGCCTGCTCAGCTGCCAATTCCATCATTTCAGGCGAGTCAGTAAGAACGGCGGTCTTTCTTCGTTTTCGTCCTTTACGAGTCTGTTGCCTCGGAGCGGCCTTAGGAAAGGCTCGAATACTTTGAAGCGTCGCGCTCAAGTTCTGTGTATCACCAGGACGAGACATGGAAGAAGCCGAGGGGTCGAATTCATTCTGGTCGGCTGCTTCGGGTTCGGTTGTCTCCGAATCGGCTGTGTCCGGGTCGGCTGCGTTGAGGTTGGCTTCTTCGGGATGAGCGGAAGTAGAAGGCATCTCCCTATCCGTAACGCTGCTCGGCAAAAATTCGTATTCCTGGAAAATGTCCGGGTTGAATGGAGAAATTCCAGTGCATTCAAACCCGGACACAATATTCTGATGCGTTATGGAGAGTGGCAGTGCTTTAGCCACGATTCCGGGGATGTCGTATATCGTCATTGTTCTACCAGGATTCGATGTCATCCAGTAATCGCACTGTGCGTGTACACTTTTCTTTAACGGGCCATACACGGTGCGATCCAGCGGTTGCATTTTGTGCGAGCAATGCGGCGGTAATGATAGGAGAACGATTCCATTCGCTTTACAAAATTCGAGACCAGCGATGGACAAATGTGATTCGTGATTGTCGAGTATCAGTAAAACTGGGGCGTCGACGGAAGCACGCACATGGGACTGGAAAAACTGTAAAAACTCGACAAAATGCTCCGCGTTCATCCAGCCACTTGGATTCGCTTTACCTGTGCAGCCTGGTGTTCCGCCGTTAAGGAAATGTGGTTTGAATTTTTTACGAGGAAAAATAAAAAATGGAGGTAGAGAACGCCCGGTTGCTGACACCGCCATCGCCAATGTTACGAGAGTTCCTCTTTCCGCAGAAGTCACTCGCCCGATTTGTTTCACTCCTCGACGTCCGATGACTCTATTCGGTGTCTGAACGGTTGTTACTCCCGTCTCATCCATATTCCATATGCAGTGAGCCTGGAAATGATGAGAAACGTTATTTTCGACCAAAACATTTATTCATCTAATATTATAATTAATAATATAATTAACACACCTGGAAATGATGTTTATTCATCAGAGATCTCAGCAGCGTGAAGAACCTTTCCACATTTGTTCGATTGAAACTGGTGGCACGTGCTAAACTTGTCGCTTCTGGTTTGCGTATGGATAATACTGGATGTCGTTTGAGAAAGCTGCTTAGCCAATCTTTACCGGCCATGCGAGCGGTTTCCCACGATGCTGGTACCTTCAGATTCAATTGTTTGGCAAAATCAAAGGCTAAACCACGGGTTTCCTTCGCTGATAGCCCAAAGTACATATCGTTGCAATGTACTAAGTATTCCACCAAAGTTTTTTCACTTTCCGCGTTCATAACCTACATTTGAAATTAAGACGTTGCATGAATATCAACTTTGCTGAGCAGAGTGCATGCTTTTAAAAATTAATAATTGTTAAGTACTCACCGTTACGCCTCCTTCATGTAGTACGACCACGTCATCCACGTGTTGTATTTCATCCTGGTTCTTCTTTAGCCACCTGTTCAACGTGGTTCTCGGGACACCGAACTGTTTTGCGGCTGCATGAGCGCTCATTTTATCTCTCTTCACCGCCACAACTGCATTCTTCAGTTGCTCCTTGTCGACGGGAGTCGTTTTGCGACGATACGTGTGTACCATTCTTTCCCTGCAATGACAATGACGCACGTGCAACGGACAACACAGGGAAACCTAACCTAACATCGCCGTGAGCTGAAGTCGTGCGCCCGGCGCGCCACACTGACGAGACTGCCCAATCCACCCGCAGTGCCTACTGACCGATTAGCCCTCAACACAAGTTTCAGGTTTGATCGCCCACGAAATATTAGACATAAACAATAATAAAAAAACTACACTGGATTCGTGTTCAGCATGCATTACTCTTTATAATCACGTACCTGGAAATTTGGAGAGCAAATATTATTGCAGATATTACAAAATTTCCACGCGCACAAAATTTCACTTTCACCTTCCGAAAACACGTTTGCCCTCGTAAAAATCATAAGACGGCAGGTAACCTGCCGAAACTCCGTTGGTCACATGGGTACCATAAGACGCGTTTACAATATTAATAGCGAGTTCGCACAATATACAGGTTCCGAGATATTTGATTTGACCTATTCACCCTCTGGACCGATTCGCCCTGGTCTCCCCTACATATATAATTATGTCAATCTTAAGACGGATACAGACTTGAGCACGAATGCGTATGAGGCAGGCCGCAGAGGCCGCATGAGCATGCAAGTGTGGATGTTGGTCCGTGACGCAGAGGCAATTTGCAGCTCCTCGGACCAACGTCAACACTTGCATGCTCATGCGGCCTCCGCGGCCTGCCTCATACGCATTCGTGCTCAAGTCTATATCCGCCTTTATGTAATGTTATGTAATATATCCCATACAGCACACATTTTGTTATATTAAAAGCGTCCATCCACATTATATTGTAATATCCTTTATTAAATTTATCAAATGTTCGTCAAATAAAAACTGTATCAATATTATTAATAAAATTTAATAAGCATGGTTATTATCTCTTGCTCATACCTTACGTAATTCTTGGTCACATTATGACTAACCAAAACATGAAACGCGTAAACGTTCCGTAAACGTTTTGTATTCAATCTCACGATTACTTTGCACTGTAAGAATGTTAAATGTAAATATTATTGTAATTGTGTGTACTCGAAAAAATCAAAGTAATATCTTTACCTCGAAAAAATTGAAGTAATATATTTGTACCTCGAAAAAATCCAAGTAATATCTTTACCTCGAAAAAATCGAAGTAATATATTTGTACCTCGAAAAAATCCAAGTAATGTCTTTACCTCGAAAAAACCTAAGCAATAAGTGGTACACGTACTTATCTTTGTACCTCGACAAAATCCATGTAATATCTTTATTTAAAAAAAAATACAACCCAAGTGACACATCACAAAATTGTGTTACCTTTTATTCAATCCAAGTTATTATCTAAAAAAAAAAAGAAATGATCTGTAAATTGCGCCAATTATAAAAAAAGAATATATATATTGTCTCAAAAAATAATTGTTGCACTACTTTGATGAAAAATCTTTACATTGTGTTAATTAGAAAAACAATGTATAATAACAATTTTATAACATTAAAATTTTTTATTTCAATCCAACAAGGAAATATAAGATATTTAAACACAGTTTATATTTGTATTTTTTAGTGGATATAAAAATTTCATAAAATTAAAAATTCTTTAATTCAACAAGGGAAGCAAGGTACTTGAACAATACAAAGTTTACAAGTTCATATATGTATTGTTCAATAAAATAAAACATTTAATTATAAACAATTACAGACAGAGGTCTGAGAGTTATAAACAATTATAACATTACAAAATAAACATGTTTTATTAAAATTAATACATTTTTCTTGTAAAAAAAACTTGGCGCTGCTAGACCTCGAAATATAATAAAGTACTAGGTCGAGTTACATTAGATACAAATTAAAATTACAAGTAGCTTTTTTTACAATGAAACATATACAAAAGAAACGTGATCGCTGTGACAACGCACGCCTCACAAATGTAAACTTATCTTTATACTTATACTATACTTAATTCTAATTGTTTTACAATATATGTAAACTTATCCTATACTTATCCTATACTTAATTCTAATTGTTTTATAGTCGCATCACTTGCCGTTACTGCCCGTATCACTCGCTCGCACATACACACGCTGATAATTATTATTATTACTCCCATTGCATTCTTCCTTGAATTATTTTTATCGTTGTCCTTATTTAGTTGAAATTATAGTACTTTATTATATTTCGAGGTCTAGCAGCGCCAAGTTTTTTTTACAAGAAAAATGTATTAATTTTAATAAAACATGTTTATTTTGTAATGTTATAATTGTTTATAACTCTCAGACCTCTGTCTGTAATTGTTTGTAATTAAATGTTTTATTTTATTGAACAATACATATATGAACTTGTAAACTTTGTATTGTTCAAGTACCTTGCTTCCCTTGTTGAATTAAAGAATTTTTAATTTTATGAAATTTTTATATCCACTAAAAAATACAAATATAAACTGTGTTTAAATATCTTATATTTCCTTGTTGGATTAAAATAAAAAATTTTAATGTTATTGTTCGCTAGAGGACCGCGAGCGCTAGAGGATTATGTGGGAGGATATTAAAGACGACTCGAAACGCATAAGATTTCAACAAAGTTTTTAATATAAAAGTCAATTCACAAACACGAGATTCGATCGCGCGCTGCTATTCCCAAAAAATAGGTGGAATGCGAGTATTTATCGCGGAATTCCCGAAGCGTTGAGCGCGTTGTATACACTGCGTAAAGGGAAGATTCGCTTTAAACTCTCGAATTTACACGCCGTTAGACTGCTAGCGAGTGGCAGCGGAGTCGCGAAGGCTCGGGGTTTTACTTCCTCGTATTTCGAGAAGATTCCGGGATTCGCGTCCCCCCCGGCAATGAACGTCAGCCAATGAGCGATATAGTTTTACGGATCGGCCGATCTTGTAATTTTGAACGCGACGATGGTGATGAGGCAAAACGGTCGATCCTCTGTTATTGCCGGAGTCTTTCCTGGTCGCGAGTATAAAAACAAATACTCGGGACAAAGGAGAGTGTTGACGAAGACTGGCGAGCGGGGGAAGGCATAGAGAACTGTGCCGAAAATAGAACGTTTCGGCGAAGCGAGCTTCTAATTCCGCGAGAACATTTGTTATTTCCCAAAACTTGGTTTCGCGATTCTCTACATTTTTATAAAATTGTTATTATACATTGTTTTTCTAATTAACACAATGTAAAGATTTTTCATCAAAGTAGTGCAACAATTATTTTTTGAGACAATATATATATTCTTTTTTTATAATTGGCGCAATTTACAGATCATTTCTTTTTTTTTTTAGATAATAACTTGGATTGAATAAAAGGTAACACAATTTTGTGATGTGTCACTTGGGTTGTATTTTTTTTTAAATAAAGATATTACATGGATTTTGTCGAGGTACAAAGATAAGTACGTGTACCACTTATTGCTTAGGTTTTTTCGAGGTAAAGACATTACTTGGATTTTTTCGAGGTACAAATATATTACTTCGATTTTTTCGAGGTAAAGATATTACATGGATTTTTTCGAGGTACAAATATATTACTTCAATTTTTTCGAGGTAAAGATATTACTTTGATTTTTTCGAGGTACAAATATATTACTTCAATTTTTTCGAGGTAAAGATATTACTTGGATTTTTTCGAGGTACAAATATATTACTTCGATTTTTTCGAGGTACACCACGCGTGCTTGGCGTCTTTTTTTGTACCTTTTTGTAAAAGGTAATTTTGTACGGATATCATGCCTTTTTGTAATATTACGCATCTTATATGAACAGTATATCTTATTTTTCAAGGTACAAAGGTATTACGTATACCACCCGTTACTTAAGTTTTTTCGATAACTTCGATTTTTTCGAGGTAAAGATATTATTTGGATTTTTTCGAGGTACAAATATATTACTTCGATTTTTTCGAGGTAAAGATATTACTTCGATTTTTTCGAGGTACACCACGCGTGCTTGGCGTCTTTTTTTGTACCTTTTTGTAAAAGGTAATTTTGTACGGATATCATGCCTTTTTGTTTTGTAATATTACGCATCTTATATGAACAGTATATCTTATAAAGAGTCTGTACAAGATGTAAAGCTAAAAATGTTACAGACCACTATATTTCTAAGAAAACATCAATTTAATATTTTGCTTAGTTTTCTAGAAATAATAATCTATAATCCCTTTAGTTTTACATCCTGTATATATTTTGCGACATAAGATATAATCGCAAAATGTAGCGTGATTAATGCTAATGCTATAAAGTGGTAAAATCCCACCACCACCCCCTCTCCGTCTTTTATAATTGAAATGTAGTTATTGATATGTATATTAATAAAAAATGAGAGACATGTTTAATGTCTCATAGAAAATACATACCATTTTAGTTTTTTCGAGAGGTGCTAAGACAAGTAATATCACCATTTGGATTTTTTATTAATTATTTAAAAAGTAAAGATATTACTTATGTTACGAGGTACAAAAATAAATATTACGTATTACTTGGGTTTTATTTACTTTGTTGAAAAAGGTAATTTCGCCCAGATATCACGCATTTTTTAGTGATACGCATCTTATAAACAGTATGTGTAGGAAGGTAATAAAGGTGTTATAGACTATTATTTCTAAAGAAACAAAAATTTCATATTTTACTTAGTTTTAGAAAATAATAGTTTGTAACATCTTTATATAGTTTTACACCCTGTATATATTTTACTACATAAAATATATGATCGTAATGTAGTGTGATTAATGTTAATCTTCTTGGAACAATAAAATATTATGAAAGGGAAATACAATTTATTGATAGAAAATTAATTATGTTGCATTTAGTAAAAACAATAAGTTATATGTAATAAAATACAAAGTGTATATGGTTTCGAGTATTATGTAAAAATAAAATGTGCATCTATATTTCATAATACTGCTTATATATATTATTTCTTACCAACTTTTTCTAAAAATAATATATAAATATTTTTGGAACCATTAGGCCATCGTGCTTTTTTTATAATTTTTACATTGTCATCAACTGCAACATCATTAAATGCAATCCAAAATCTGTCTGGTCTACACATACTTGTAAAACAACCTTGTTCAATAGATTCACCATAATGAAATATAGCATTCATTACTTTATACTGCTGTTTAGCTATCGATACTGTAGTTGTTGGTATGGCAGTTAAATTAAACGTCTGTGGTATTTTCACTACTTTATTATCCTGTGATGAGAACAAAATTAAATGAATGATAACTATTTCCTTGGTCGACGTTAATTCATTTTTAAATATTATATCATTTCCTGCACACTGTTCGCATGTTTTATCATGTGATTGACACCAATGTGAAAATGTAATCTTTAATAAATCATTAAGATTATAACTTTTCTTCTTCAAATTGTTAATAGAAATTGGAACAACTATATTGTTATTAGTAGTAACTTTTGTATTATCACATGATTTGCACCGAGTGGTACAAGTGACTTGAAGCTCTACCAGATTTCTTATATAATCATATTCTGTACAAATAGCAGTAAGAAATTCGAGAGCGTCTCTTTTTTTCGGTCCTTCACCATCACGACTCGTAAAACGCTCTCCTAGCTTTGTCCGTATTTTATCAGCATTCAAATTATCTATATCTAATCGTTGGTCATATTTATACGCTAGTATACATAATTCATTCGTATCAACTTTAAGCAACACTTTCCTGATAATACTTGACTGAAAGAAACATTGTAGTACTGAATTTGCGTAGCATAAAACTTTATCTTCATTTTGCAAAGCAGGTATCTTCTTTTCAACAAATTTTTGCAAATCAGTACTCTGTCCAGCTTGTTGATCTGACTCTTGAACAAAACTGATTATTTTCGACAATGTCCACGGAACATCTTTTACTTTTCGGAAACGTTTTTTTGAAATAGTAATTGTTTGTGCTTGTGGCTGAAATTTTTCTTTTAGCCGATTATATTCGTTAATAGCTCTTTCACTTGCTGTTACAGATGAAGGATCAAAGTTAATTAAATGCAATCCATCCAGAGATGTTACTCGGGACAACGCGACATATACCTGACCATGACTAAATACAGAATTACCTATATCCATAATAGCGTTTTGCAAGCTTAATCCTTGGCTTTTATGAACGGTTATGCCATAACTCGGAGTTATGGGAAATTGTTTTCTGATAACATATGCTGTATCGGATACATGCAATACTTGAAACTTGACACTTACTCTTTCAATAAAATACTCCAAACCAGACGGTAAAAGAAGTTTAATCTTTTCTACATAAGCAGTAGATGTATCCTGCACAACAGAAATAACTGTACCAATTGTACCATTTACGAGGCCCAAACTGGCATCAATATTGCGTCTTATCATAACTTTCGCTCCAATTTTAATTGCAATTTGTTTTGAAAGCCCAGCTGTTGTAGTATTATCATCCTCATTATCCGTCAATTTCTTTGCTACTCTTTGTCTGACAGATTTATTTCTACATTCCAATGTATCTTCAGCAATTAATAATATTTCTCTTGAAGCAATACGACTTAACATTGCAGTGTTAAGAACATCGCACATATGACGAGTAGGTAGTAAACAAACGGTATCAGCCGGCAAATTATCAATATAATCACACAATTCGTATAATCTTGTTTCGAAAGACTCGCCTTTGAAAGAAATTTTTCTTTTCTCAAGAATCTCAGAATCAGATTTTGTCAATAAACCAATACGAACTCTCGAGAGTAATTCACGATAAGATCCGTCTCCTTGCTGGCGCATGTTGATCGTCAATTCATCATATTCAAATTCGTCCCACAAAATGTTTTTTGTAGTCCCCATTGTAACCGTACGGAGGAGTGAGTTTCCCTCCACGCTACTAATCTGTGTCCCCGACACGGTCGCCACTCGATTTTTTCCACGAAACCGAGAAAGGATTTAGAATGATTTTACGAAATTCCCGATTTTTCGAAACCCCGCTGATTCCCCTTACTTTTTTGTTTCAGGTTGCCACGCCACCGCTGGATCTAGGATCGCCGCTGGACCAAGTACCTCGGACCTCCTTCGGACTGCAGCTGTGCACCGCTGACTCTCGCCTTCTGGACCTTCGCTGGACCGCCTCTGGATCTCCCCGAACGGACGTAGGATTGCCGACAAGTAAGTATCAGGATCAGGTAAGTATATCGGATATAGGTTTTGACCGCACACGAATAAATTCAAACAATCGTATCTCTTTTAACAAAATTATAAAATGATTTATTTTATATTATTTACAGATAATACGACTGTGTACTCGCGGGTCTTAAGTTTTAACGCGTCTACCGCGGGATATTCTACGTCAAGTTACAATGTGATAGTCTACTCGATATCTAAGTTCCCGAGAGCTCGACTGTGCTCTTCGACGTCTGACGAACGAATTCCTCGACCGGTGGGCTCCGCTCCGGCTCCAGACCTCGGAGCTGGCTCCCCTCTCTTGCCAGGGTACGCCTCCTCACAGCCACCTGCCGCGTGTTCTTGAACGCCACTTGTTCGTATCGAGCAGGTTTCGCTTCCGCGTTCCTCCCTGTTTGTCAGCCGAATCTCGTCATCACGTTGTTCACGTGCTCGCGCAGACAAACAACTTTTTCCTCAAAATATAAGTTATTGCCTATGTTCTCGATCCTTCTACGCAGCGCTTCATTTCCAGAGGATTTTATTTCAATATTATATTAACTATATTAATAATGGAAATGAAACTGCGTTTACATAATATTGGATCATAAAACGCCTGCGTCTTATTCTTACGCCTCCGCGCTCGCTCGCGACCATACGTGGTATCGCCCGATTTAGATGTTAACGATTTTTTATCTCGCTGGTCAGTCCGGTCGGCCACCTTGATCGATGTTTTACTTATGCTCGTGCCGCGCCGCAATCGGATCACGCTTTCGTCGCGTTTCGCATACCACGGCTGTTCTACCTCCACCATGGTCCTGGTCCTGGCCGACCCGTACTTCCGGTCCGCTGACCGCTGGTCATACTCGGCCTTATATCCTACTTTTACCGCGGTTCTACTCTTGTTTCGCGAAACGGCCCTCTAGTTTGCACGGGCACCTGACCGCGCCTCCGTGGTAAGGCCATCTCTGTCTCCGCGTATCCGACCCACGGTTTACTAATGGTTCGGTATTGTCCGCGATGCCCGTAAGCTATTTACGTCGGCCTTTCGCCGGCCCGCCTATCAGTTTGCATGATTCGCTTACCATACCCCATGGTATGGTGATTTCCGGTTTCGCACATCCGGCCTGCGATTTATCGGTGTTATTGCATTATCGGCGATGCCAATAGCTTATTCGCGTCGGCGTTTTTCCGATCCGCCCTATGGTTTACCCGATCCGCCTACCATACCCCATGGTATAGTGATCTCGAGATCCACGCATACACCATGTTATCTAACGATGGCATTACCATAAGGGCGATGCCCAATGCGTGTCGCTATTAACTGCCCGCTGATCGGCCCGGTGGTTACCTCAACTCGGTGATCATGTCCGACGGTTACCCCTTTTCGGATATGGTGAGGTTTGCGCACGTCCTTATCGATGATTACGCATCTCCCTGCGTCCACATCACCCACCATCGGAGTATGCTGATTTTGAAACAGCCGCATTCTACCTCCGCTGACTTTTACCGTTATTTAACGCGAGAACTAAATAACTATTTGATTGTACCTATCTATATTATCTATATAAGCTAAATGACTAGCTTTTAACTAGGCTTCTCTTGTCGACAGAAAACAAATGTAGAACAAAATAAATCTGGAATGTCGAATCTCAGAAAACAAATAATATTTTTTTTTTAATATTGTTGCACAACATAATTCTTGCGCCCTAGGCATCACTCTATGTGCCAAATTAATCCGGCGTGTGTACCAAATTACAAACGAAATGAAATGCTCAATGAAATTGGATCTTTTTAGTCCCGCTTATCGAGACTACTTATTCTAAGAACGACTTATATACTAATTGCCCAACGGGGACTATAAACTTACACGCTAAAAATAGAACACAACTAACCTAAATGTCTATGTTTTTGTGCCTAGCGGTGCCTCACTATCGGCATCCTGCGGCTCGGGTTGTCTCGCCATCCGAATCAGATCGCTGATCGCCGCCAACACCGGCCGAGTTTGTTTCGGCACATCCGCCGGTAGGACATTCATCGGACGTGACAGAATTCTGTCGTCCTTTATGGTTGGTCCCTTTCCGCTCGTCGTCGGTACAACAGTGGGCGCACCTGTCGGCTGCACCATACTGCCAATATATTTACCAAGTTCTTCGTTCGATAATGGAACAAAGACAAAATCTTCACGTACAGGAGGTAATTCAAGCAGATCTCCAAATAAAAGAATATGCTTTCGACCAAACGAAGCCTCGTCAAAGGTGTCAAATATTTCACATAGACGCGTTTATATACATCAAAGTTAAATTAGATATCATTGACACTTCATCAATTATAATAAGAATTATAATAAGAATAACATCTTTGAGATCTGCCCGTAAAACTTTCAAAACGTGTGGAGCTAATTGTTTATACTTAGGAGTCTGACCATGTTCAACAGGTAACTGCAGCAATCTATGAACTGTCAAACCATTGATATTGAACGCTGCTATACCAGTAGGTGCTGCTACAGCAGTATTCTTGTTGCGATTTTGTTTTATCCAGCATACAATCGTTTTAATTAAGAAACTTTTACCAGTACCTCCTTCTCCACTAACGTATAATCGTAATGGTTTATAATTATCCGACGATATTATGGTGTTGTCGATATCCGACGATGTTATGGCGTTGATGACTCTATCAAATACTCTCTTTTGATCTGCGTTCAGCTTTGAAATCATTTCAGATACATCGATTTCCTGATCTAATTTGTCACCAAGATCCTTAAAATCTTGCATCGCTTCACCAGCCTCAACATTTTGAACACCTATTAGATTATCAGGATCGTCTTGAGACTCATGCTGTTTTTCCAACTCATCTAAATGTTGTTGAACTAATTCCTGCGCAGTTTCAAATGCTTTTTGCAATTCCTCTAATTTTTCATGATACTGCAATGCTTTCTCAAGATGTAACTTTCCCTTGTGAAATGATTCTGCATAAGTGTCACATCCATCTTTAAGATCTTCTATTATCCGCCACGGTTTAAACATGAGCAGTAATGAAAAGAAATAATTTTCCGGCTGCGTATTGACATTGTATCTATAGTGATCAATAAGATGTCCACGCTGTCGCCGTTTCAGATAATAACCATTCTTTATCTTATACTGTTCAATATTTTTACCTTTTGGTTTGATTTTCGAAATCTCATACCATTGTGCAAATTCATACAAAGACATGGATTCCAATTCTTCCGGTCTCTGTGGATAATGATCATCTATTATAGATGGACAAAATATATCTGTAGAATCTCCGTCAAGAGCTTCAATTTTCTTATAGCCTTTCACTTTTCTGTGTCGTATCTGATTAACATTTAACCATCTAATAGTCGTATTTCGATCAGTCCCATATAAAGGAATACCTAGCAATCCATCAGCACCTTCAAGAGCTCCACATTCCCTATTACTAATGCCTCGCATAGCATATTTTCAAATTTTTCTATGCAATGATTCCTTTTTCTCATTTTTACTATCAAGGATAGCATCAGATATTTCACTTTTCGCTGCTTTATTTATGTACTTAGTAATATACCAAGTAAGCAACGTGGATTTTTCACCAATATATTGTATATCGACATTTCCTTCCACTGCAGTAAGAAGGACTTTATTATAATCATTTATGTTTGTCTCAGCATCTGTTCGAGGAAGATCATAAAGCCTACTTCTATTTTTCAATCGTTTTCTACCTGCTATCGAACTCACGACATCTCTGATAATCAACGTTTCCGTCACAGGACGAGGAAATCCGAAACGACATACACGAGTCGTTTTACGTCCTACTTTTTTAGAACGAAGACAATAATCGTTATGTTTGTGTCGTTGATGCGTATTGACTCGCCTGTATAATAATGGTGAAATCTTTGGATCCGGCATTTCACATGTTATATGTTGCAAAATAAATTTAGAAATCTCTTCAAAGGAGGCATTCACCGATAATTGGCGCACCTTTAATCCAAACTAATAAATGAAAATGTTGTAGACCTCTACCTTGGTATTCTCGTCGCCAAAAGTAATGTATTACTTCTCCGATCGGGTGATCTTTGGAACAAATAAAATCAAGGAATGCTTTGAATTTATTATCAAGAAACCTTGACGTCGACACGGGATCCCTAGCAACTAATACACTAATGGGCGTCGAATCGTCAGGCCATCCATTTACTTCACGAATATATGCACCTAATTCATCCATTAGCCAATCAGCAGGACTCCATGTTAGGAAAAATGTCGCAGGTCCGTAATGTTGCGTCATACATCTTAAATTATTTCTTGGTCGATGCCAGTATTGTTCCGTATTTCTTAGAGTGGCAAATATTGTACTCAAGTTAGATTCTAATGCATCTGTCTCCATTGCTTGTAAATATTCTGAAGCCGTATAACGATTAGTTATATTCAGTTTGTGAAAAATACCACGTTTCAATTGACGCATATTCAATTGATTTAAACAAAAAATAAGAATTGTATATTTAACCTGAATTGTGAATGTTTGGACATCAAACGACATTTAACAAATTCATGGTCGTGAAGTTTAACCTGTCTAGTTTGGTGTTCTCCATTAACACCAACAGGATATAAATCTGGAAAACATAATAGATCTAACAATTTCTCACGATTGTCCAAAGGCAAATCGTCAATTTTTAACATTTGATATAAGGCGGTATCACTTTTACATTCTTTTTTTTCATATAAAGGATAAATAGTATATTGCTCGTAATAATTATTATTTTCGTCAAGCACCTGAGTTATCATTGCCTTACGCTGATTATTTAAAGTAGCGTCTACGTTGTTTTCTGTTTCTTGCATTGGACTTTTTGGACTCGATTCGTGTTCGTCATCCGAATCAGATTTACTACCATTTTCATCTGTCTTCTGTATTTCATACT
Organism: Leptothorax acervorum; assembly: GCA_035220615.1. Lineage (NCBI taxonomy): Eukaryota > Metazoa > Arthropoda > Insecta > Hymenoptera > Formicidae > Leptothorax > Leptothorax acervorum. The sequence goes on along the minus strand of JASTWQ010000441.1, from coordinate 2,744 downwards.
CTGGATTTTTTAATAATGTATGTAAAGAAAAATTATTATAAGTATCTGGTAATACAATATGAGAATATAAAGGATTATGTTCTTTTAACCACACTAAAGCGTCAAAAACCTTCTTAACGTCTACCATTTGTTCCCAGATAATTTTTGATTTTGTCGGAACATTTCTAACACGTACAAAATACAGTTCATGATTGGTATTAATTGGATCCTTATCAGAACATATTTTGTTCAATGTCTCTTGCAAAGGTAACGGTAAATGAAACGTTCTACCTTTTACTTTTTGTACCATTCGTCTGTGAGGAAATTTTTTCTTACTAACAGGTTTCATTGAAACCACAGTTTGAAAAGCTTTAGCTCTTTGTATAAGAATTTTTTCAAACTCGTTAAGACATGATATTACTTCGGGTAGATCATGTACAAATAAATCATTTAAAACGCAATACGCAGGCATTAATCCGTCACGGAATTTTTTGTCACAGTAACGACATATGTATTGCGGGGTAATATTATGCTTTTCTAAATGCGCCATTAAATCTCTCCAAATTGGAATACCTATTTGTGCTTTAAGCTTATTAAATTCCAAGACACTTCTTTTATAACACAGTCTCTCACATGATGCACAAACATATCGAGGTGTGTCCATGGAGCGTTTAGCAAAAGCCTTAAATGCATTTTTATAGCGAGACATGATTTCATCATCACTCAAAGTAGTACAATTCTGCTGATGTTTGTACATATTTGCTTGTTGTTGTGCCAAAGTTATAATTTCGTTTAATGTGTCCAAATCAGCAGAAGTTAAAGCCTTCTCCAGATTTAACATCTTGTTATGTAATCTCGTCATTTGATAAACTAAACGTTTAATAAATCTCACCGTTGGAAAATGAGGTGATAATAATAAAACAGGAAGAAATGTCGCTTCGCAAGTTGTATCATCAATGTAACAAGCATGTGTGTGACCCTGTCTATTCGGATCCTTTATTGTACATGTATGAATATTTTGTAACAATTGTGGTATTTTCTTTAAAGTACATGTACTTATTGTTTTAAGGAATTGTCCATAACGATCGATTAGAAACGGATCAATTTTACACAAAACATTGCATGACCATGACTTTTTTGCTCGAGCCTGCTGCAAAGGTAATACATTCATAAGTGTACCTTTCTCGTTCATCACCAAAAGTTGTGATGAAGTAATGTTACGATATGTATCGATAAAGTAATTTTCGGACGAAGCTGTATGTCGCGATGTGCCACATAATGCACGTTTTTTATCGTCACTTGTAGAGCATTCAGCGACAAGAGTCAAGCATACTTGTGATTTCTTTTTAAGTACAGCTAATACTTTAGAAATATCGCGCACATAACTGTCTCGAATACGCATACACCAACGTACGATTCTTTCGGCTTCTAATCGTCTTTCAGTAGGATTTTTAATATCAAGTTTCTTTTCAATGTCTTCAATTGCCACAGGATTAAGAAATTGTATATAATTTCGTGACCAAAACTTGTGATATTTTCTAGTGATATTTTTGGCAATATCGCGATTTTTGTTTGCAGCTACGGATTTAGAAGTCTTTCTTTCATAATATCGTTTATTAATAAGCCATTTTCGATCAGAATATTTTTTAAATCTATCTCGTTCTTGCTGAGAATGTATAAGATAAAGTTTTCGCTTATTAAGGCGTTTATTTAATAAGTTATTTTTATATTGACGCTGTTGTTTAGCACGATTATTTTCCAGATTTTTTTTATATCGATCTCGTTTCTTAGAACGATTATTTTCTAGATTCTTTTTATATCGATCCCGCCGTTTAGCAGCACACTTTGCAGCGCGATTTTCTAAATTTTGTTCCTCTGCACGACGTTTTTTAGCGCAATTTCTTTGAAAATGTCTGCTCATACGTTTAGCAGTCGCTTTAGCCTCTCTATCTCTTATTACTGCTAATGGAAGTACTTTTTGAGGATTAGCACATTGCGAATCCTGAGGAAAATGTTCAATAACATTATTTCCCAAAATTTGTATCAAGTGTGAACGCATTAACTTATGTTCATACTTTACTTTGTCAGGTTCAATATTAAATAACAATGAAGTCGCAAAAGCTATAGCAAAAACTCCGCAATCGTTAGTTTGGTTGATGTTGCACAGTAGGAAATTTGACAGGATGTTTCTTAAAGTCGTGTGTTGGAAATAATCCTTTCAAGAATAGCTCATGATGTTTGTGCAATGTTTTTTTATTTTGTGAGTCATAGATATATATATTTTTTGTATCGTAATAGCTGCATACCCAATGTCCATCTGGATTTGATGCAGCTGTATGTACTGGACCTTCCGAACTGTGCAATATTTGTATATGTTTTTTACCTTGTGTTACAGATGGAATAAATTCAGGCAATTGTAATAGACATGTTGCGACAGGTGTATAATGTGAACAATTTTGTAAAAGTTGATGGAAAAGATCTATATGCACATCCCAAAGCCATTCGCCTTGAATAATTATATCTTTATGTTCAGGCTTTAAAATAACATTATGTGGTGAATTCTGTTCGGATCGCTGCCGCTTTGTAGCACGATTTTCTAAATCTTGTTCCTCTACAGGACGTTTTTCAGTAGCACAATTACTCTCAAAATGTGTCTTTGTACTTTGAGCAATCGCTTCAGCTTCTGTAGTCTTTATTACCGCTAATGGAAGTACTTTTTGAGAAATACCAGGTTGTAAATCTTGAGCACGATTATTTGGTAAAAT